>JANDJT010000050.1:2341794-2354285 GCA_024331685.1 Stegophilus panzeri
TATTAATAATCGAGCGTGTGTAAACTTTTGAACTGGTTCATTTGTGTAAATTCAGTTATTATTGTGTCTTGTGGACTGTATGTAAACATCTGTTATGTGAAATAATTTATTCAGGGCAGGACTAAATAAACAACAACATGGGATTTTTATGATCCCTTTTATGTTTTCAAATTATTAACATTTTGCAGATTCTGCAAGGCGTACGTAAACTTATGACCTTAACTGTAAATACTGATAGATATTTGGAGCATTAAACAGATTCAGATACAAGTAGTGTCAGTAAATCAGCCCAGAAAGTGTCACAACATTTCCATATATCAACAAAAGTCAAATTTTATTGAAAGACATGTGATGCCTGTTGGAATATACTGTATATGTAGGTATATTTTCACAAAAGGCTTATATCAGTGTGTAGTATTATGAACATTGCCCTGTTGTCCTTTATATATCAGGGATTAGCATTTAGAGGAGAAATTTATTCATTGCAGCATTTCAGTGCAGCACAGAGTGTGAAAAAAAAAAGAACTAGAAAAAACTCTGGGCTCTATTTTCTTTAGAGAGCAGGTGTAATTTGCTGGTTAATTACATCGTGTTGCTAATTGGTTGAGCGCAAGTGAATTTTTTGCATTTGCACTCTGTTGTCGAGTGACCACAGCATGCGGCTATTGAACTCTGCGTCATTATGGCTAAAATTCCTCGCTTACCTCTTTAATGCTTCGCCATCTCTCCATTAACCTTATATCTGTAAATTTAACCGCTTGTAAATTTTTGAATGACTGTTTTGGATTTTGGACATGCACACGTTGCATATTCATGTCTGTAACACTAACACTAAAAATACAGAAGCAAAAATTGCTGTAGGTTCTCGGTCATTTCTACCACTAAAACATGATATAACAATGTATTACTCTAGTCATGTGTCAATACAAAATGGTACACAGGGTTCTTAAATTGACTGAGAGGAGTCTATTTGATTGTATATCGACATGCCTTACCTTAACCATACCTTAACCAAGATGTCTTTCCTTGCTGAATCATACCTTAATAATATAAAAATATACAATGCCACAATCTTATGCCTTGTTTTTGCACATGTGCTATTATCACTTAAATAGAGCCCTTTATAATGAACATAACCCTTACACAAATTTTAACTGACCAAGCATAGGGCAAATCAGTAGCATACACATACATACATACACCATTTGCCTCCTGCTGAATCTCACACACCGCTTCCTAAACTAAAGAAGAGATTCTTCCTGTCTGGCATTTTTTGTGTGAGTGTGTGGATCTCGGAGGAAAGGCCATTTGATGGATGGTGCTTCATGCACCAAGAACACGCTTGCTTGTTCTCGACAGCTTTTTGCATAGTCATGAAGGTGTTGAAAGGAAAATAACACAGCAGGAAACATTATAGCTTGTAAAAGAGCAGAAGCATACGTTCCACTGCAGAAACCTTTTGCAAATTAATCACACAACAGAAATGGAATCCATTTACGGAGGTGTTTTTGTCTGAGATTTCTGAGAACTTTTCTCTGTACTCTGTACCAACTTAAGCCCAAAATCCATGTCAATATTTATGTTGGGAAATTCACCTGTATTCATACACAGGTGGTGTATGAAGCTGCTTAAGCTGATGTTCAAATTCAAATTCAAATTTTAGTCACATCGAGTCACATCACGTGCATATATGTTCAGTTGTAAGTGCTGTGCAATACCATGCTGTGCAGTGGTGGCTTGACGGTTAAGGCTCTGGGTTACTGATCGGAAGGTCGGGGGTTCAAGCCCCAGCACAACCAATCTGCCACTGTTGGGCCACTTGAGCAAGGCCCTTAACCCTCTCTGCTCCAGAGCACTGTATCATGGCTGACCCTGAGCTCTGACCCTAACCTCATAACATGCTGGGGTATGCGAAGAAAACAATTTCATTGTGCTGTCTCTAATTGTAATTGTGACCCATTAACATCAGGCTCAGGTAGTTGCAGTGAAATAGCTAACATATAATAAATATTTATATGTGTATATATATAAATATGTGGGTGTTGTGCTTGGTGTTGTCCTGGATCATGGCCCGAATGGCCTCCTCATTCTCTCTGTGTTGGCCTTCAGGGACTGGAATCGCTTCCCAGAGTCCATTGTTCGGATGTCTGTGGTCCTTCACTATCGTCCTGGCCTTTTCCCAGCACTGCTTGCTCTAGATAGACTGCAGGTCAGGGAGCTCAGTGTGGATGGTGTGCTCAGCTGATCAAATCATCCTCTGGAGAGCTTGGTGCTCTTCCCAAACTATGGCTTTCCATCAGGACGCTCTCAGTGCCGGTGTAAAAGTTCCTTAGAGGGCAGTTTAAAGTCCCTTAAGAGTCTAAGGTGGTAAAGATGCTGATGACCCTTTTTCACCAGGGTGTTAATGTGACAGGACCATGGCAAGTCCTGCACATTATGGACATCAAAGTACCAGAAACTGTCCACCATCTCCACAGGGGCTCTGTTGATCTTAAGGGGGTGGTAGCTCCTTTAATGCTTTGTGCTGAAGTCCACTATCAAATCCTTTGTCTTGCAGACATTCAGGAGGAGGTTGTTCTCCTGGCACCAGTTCTCCAGGCTTTTAATCTCCTCAAGGAGGTCTTCTCATCTGGGTGCATTTAGATTATGCAAATCATCTGTGTGTAGTTTTTCTTGAGTAGAAGCATTTAAAACAGACTTTTTCAATAACATATAGGTTACAGATTGAAAAAGCACAACCACTGTAACCCCCCAAAAAATAAATCTGGGATAAAAAAAAAAAATATAGACAGGAGAATGAAATAGCATTTGTATTTTTGCTGTGAAATGTTATAAACTGTAACATAAAAGCAAGATACAGTTTAAATGAAAAGAAAATGACTAATATGATGATATTGATGGCATGCATTAAAGTAAACATTTACTGTAATAGGAGTGTAGTATAATACCAGCATATTTCTGTATGTATAGTACTAACTGTAATTATCATATTTATCAAGTTAAATTCACATTTAATTAAAAAAAATATCCTCATTATTTGGCAGCTTTTAAAATAGCACTCGATTGAGAACATCCTGTTATGTCGCATTTTAGTTTTATATCATGCCCTGACAGTTAAGAAAGACAGTGGACACAGTTAAGAGGAACTGTGGAAGTCAAGGCAAGTTCTGGAAGACCAAGAAAACTCTCAGATACATCCTGGCCAGAAAGGCAATGCAAAAGGACCTTCAGGAAGGTTTAGCTGTCACAGGACTGGTGGTGCACTGTTCTACTCTGCAGGATTGTTTGCACAAACATGAACTGCATGGAAGAATCATCAGAAGGAAACCTTATCTATGACCTTATACAAAAGCGAATGGCTAAGGTATTCAAAACAATATCTAGGTAAGCCAAACAAATTTTGGAAACAAGTGCTTTGGATTGATGAAGTAATAATGGAACACTTTGGCCACAGTAACAATGGCCACAAAGTTATGCTTTGAGAAAAAAAAAAGGGCAGCATTTGATGAAAAGAACACCTGTCCAACTATTAAGCATGGGGATGGATATATTATGCTCTGGGGTTGTGTTACAGCCAGTGGCACAAGAAACATTGCATACATATAGTAGATGGAAGAATGGATTCCAGTAAAGAGCAGCAAATTCTGGAAGAAAATGTGAGACAGTCAGTCAAGACACTGAAACTGCAAAGCGATTACAACAGGACAATGGTCCAAAACATACCTCAAAGTCCACCATGAACTAGTTCAAGAAACTTTTGGAATGGCCCTCACAGTCTTCTGACTTGAACATCATTGAAAATATGTTGGTAGAGCTTACACATGCTGTGCACGCCTGACAGGCCAAGAATATCTCAAAACTAGAAGGGTTCTGTAAGGAACAATAGAGAAGAAGAAGAATAGAAAAACCCCTAGAGGGCTACAAAAAGGGTTTGCATGCTGTGACGTCTGCTAAAGGGGGTGTTCCTTTAATCTGGCCACGAGACACTAAAACAAGGTTATGAAAGCAGTGTCAGTGTGTGGAAAAAATTTATGCACTTTAAAGGGTCAATACTATTAATTAATTAATACTGCAATTTTTTTTATATATATTGCTCTGAAGTAGCATTCTGTGTTTTTTTTTTTTACTGTATTTACAGAAAAGTAATTTCAATGTGACATCTTGTGGTTACATCGGCCGGTCAGACAGTGATGCTGGACTTTATACTTGTTCCTTGCAGTGGTTAGAATCATGCTTATCTGAGATGCACAATGCTTGCAAAACTCTCTGAATAGTACTTCTGTAGTTATGCCTAAGGTCTGAATACTAATGTGTGCAATTTCAGTATTAGCTCCCCACCATGCTTACTTAAGTCTTAACTCAGCTCTGAATAAGTCACCTCTAGTAAGTCAAAGAGGCTGAAATTCGAACTTGTGGTCCAGTGAACTGATGCAACGTTTGCATAAGTCGGCGGTTAAAATGTCTCCAGGATTATACTACAGGTTCAGTCATTGGAATTTACTCCCCCTATCAATGATCTCAGTCAGTAAAAGACTTCATATGCATCTATTATTAATCAAAACCAAGCCGACATGCTACACTTTATCTACAGATCAGGAAAACACGCCTCCAGGTTGTTGGCTTGGGTCCTCATTGTTGTAATACTGTACATACTAAAGAGGTAGAAGATAAGCTGGATGAGGAAGCTCTTTTCTCTGGAAGGCATTATAAAGTGTCAGCTATGCTTAATGATGCTTAATGACTCTTTGCTGGCTATATTTCTGGGCAGCAAGTAAGAACACCTCTGTATACCGCTGGTGGGAAATACAATACACCTCATTATCTATTTTTATTCATGATATTAACATGTTTTACTGTCAGTGTTTGCATGTCACCTAGAGCATTTTGTGTGAATTTCCTATTTCTTATAGATGATCATCAACAGTGCATATTTAATGTATCCTTTGTAAAGTGATATTAGCTAAACAGACCTTCTTCACCAGTTGTCAGGATGGCTACTTTTACTACACACAATAAGACATGCTTAACAGTTTCCAAAAACCAGAGGGTATACAGTATGTTGTCGTTTTTAACTGTCTTTCAAGCTTTTTTGTATTGTCTTTAGAAAAAATGTAAAAAAAATAAATAAATAAATAAATAAATAAATAAAAATTCTCCAAAAACTTGGGTTGAAGTGTTCTTTAATTACCTTGCAAGCATTTTTTTTTAGCATTACCTCTAATAATGGGAATATAGAACAGACTGTCTGCTCAGGCAAATGTAATCTTCCCTGATTAGATATGTCTATTATTATTATTAGTTTTGTAGGGAGGAAAAAATCATTTGTAAATCAGAAAGTCATCATTAAAATGCCAAGCAAGTATGTACAGGCGTGAATATGAAGATTATTCATTATGCATAACTCTTCTGAAACTTGGGATTTGCTGGAAAAAAAAAAAAAAAAAAAAAAGCATTTGGTTTGCTTTTTTTGTCTTAATATTACAGCTGTATGTAAAAGTTTGGGCACCCCTGACTGCTTTACATATTTTGAAGTGAAAAGAAGTTAACACAACCATTGCAGCAAATTGTTTTATATGAATTTTTTTTTTTTTTTTTTTTCTTCAAATGTTAATTCACTTTAAATTTGATGAACCTAAAAAATATATAATAATAAAATATTAATTGTGGCATGCACAAAAGTTTGGACTTACAATATGACTCATTGACTCATTAGGACTCGTTAGGAAGATCAAGAAGTGTCATTAGGTATAACAATTCTAGAGCATAATACATTTTCTGACTCTTTAAACCTTTAAACTTAACAATCATGGGTTCCTCTAAGCAGCAGATCTGAAAATGAAGCTAATTGAGGCCTACAAAGCAGAGGAAGTCTATAAAAAGATAACAAAGTCATGTCATTAAGAAAAGGCAATGTCGTTAAGAAAATTGAGTTATATGTGTGGAATATATGAATGTGAAAATCAAGGCTTCCAAGATCTCGAAGACCAAGAAAACTCAGCTAGAACTGCTCATATGCTAGCCAAAAAGCCAAACCAAAACCCCAATATGACTCTAAATTCCTGCAGGAAGGTTAAGCCGGCACAGGAGTGATGGTGCACGTTTCTACTCCGCAGCATTGCTTACATAAACATGATCTGCATGGAAGAGTCATCAGAAGTAAGCATTATCACTATCACTCAAGAAACTGAAGCTGAAATCAAAAGAGACTGGCTTCTACAACAGGGCAATAATCCAACCATGCTTTAAGGTTGGACTATTATAAGAAATGTTTCACCCTCATAGTCTGCTGTACTTTTTTTTTCCTGCAGAGTTTGTGTTTGCTTCTTTTCACTTCAGAAATCAGCAAAATATGTACAGTAATTTGGCACAGTAACTGCAATTTACACTACTTCTACTTTCTAGTGCTTTAAAGCTTTCTATATGCCATTATGATTTTGGGATCCTATAGGAATCTTTGCAATGTTAGTATATATTATATTACTTCAGTGGCTGTTAAGTTCTCCATCCTGATTGGCAAAGCCATCAGACTTCACCAATTTCATTTTAATCAATTTTAAATATCCCTGCTCACCATGACACATCCAAGCTATACAGAATCCTCTGAGAGCAGGAAAACAGCAGAATTGTCAATCATCTCTGTCTGCCACTATATGAAAGGTCCAGAGCAATATTTATGAGGACTCATCTGGTGGGCTGTATTAGTGTGTGTTTTGAAAATGCAGCACTTCACGTGTTTATTGGTTTGACAGTTTGATGAGAAATGCTAGATTATTAGGTGTGCAGGTTTGTCTTCCCAGGAGCCTTTCTCTTTAGACGAGCGTCAAGTGCATGGATATATGAGGGATGTGTAAAAACAGACCGCAGGGTTCTGTATATGCATTTGAGACTTTTCATGATACATGAAGACAGAAAGGATCGTTTATGTGATATTAGTTCGGACTGTAAAATTGTAACCCACCTAAGTTTTATCATCAAACGCACGAAATTTTGTTCATTTTAAAATATGATGCACTTGTGCATGTGCACATCATCAGAGTAAAATTTAACAGCAAGACAGGAATGAATACACAGGACTGCGAATTTAAATAAAAAATTTAAAAAAATTATAATAGACAGAAAACCTATAGAGAGTAAAAGAAATTAATTGCAAGGGAGATATGAGTAGTGGATCTTGGCTTAGATGTGCTGTGTGAACAGTAATAAATTTTGAGTTATTGTTACTATGTGTGAGTGTTCCGTGAGCATTAACTCATCAGCGAGTGTAAAAGCCCTGTCCTGATCAGTTATGCAAATTAAAGCATATTATTCAACATCTACAATGAATTAATTAGTACGTACAGTGGAATTAATAGGAACAGTGTATATTTATGAGGATGAGTCTAATTCCACTGAGAGGTCCTCGGAGATTACGGGGTTAAAGTGTTTAAAAGTGTAATGCAAGTTGGGTTGAATAATTCATAAACATTCTCCTTTTTACTTCCTGGATTTCCTTGGTTCATGTTTCAGCTCCACTAGTCTCCTTTATTTTCCTCAACTTCTTGCCTTCCTTTATAGTTTCTCCAAGTTGTGTTTGTGGGCTATTTTCTGATTATTGGCCATATCTTGTAAGTTTCTGTTATGAATATGGATTTGTCTCTAATTATGTTTTGAATCCATCCATATATTTGAACCAAGATTCTTAATAAATTCTGCCTCCAGGTCCCCTGATTTAACAGTAAACATCAGAGATGTATTGTTACTGCATAATATGAGTGAAAAATTACGGCTTCAGGTGAGAAAATGATTATAATATTTCAGTATGGATTGTTGCACATTCTGTCAGTCACACTGAAACTCTGCCAAATGCATCAACACAGCTGGGTACGTGAGCTAAAAGGTTATGTTTTACATTAGCTGTAAGTATTTAAAATTGAAAAGGAAACATACTGACGGAATTTCCTCAATAAATCATCCATAAGCTGTTTGTTTGTAGGATATCCGTTGGTGGCATGCAGGTGGTCCAAGCTGTTCTGAAAGCTTGTGTACTTGGGGATTATGCACTTTTGATATTGAGTCTTTTCAGTGCAAATTAATATTTGGTCTTAATAGTATGAAACCAAGAAATGACACAGAAGGGTTAAGGTGAGAAATGTATTGAATATGAAATTTGGATGACCTCCACTACACTTTAATGTTTTTGTTTTTTTTTTTTTTTTTAATAAGTCGCTCGTGTAATATTGCATAATATGTAATATTCACTGTCCTTATCGGTTCACTTTCTCCTGCTCTCGGAGAGAGATTTAAGTGACTGAAGAGCTAGAATGTATATCACAAAGAAATGAAAACTCCAGAGACGAAACTCATCTGCTCTCAATTTACACTTAGGAAGATTTTTTATTTTTTTTTTTTCTGTAATTATGTTAGATCTGATCCAATTTTCATTTGTTGTTGTACAACATAATTGCATTTCCTAATTTATAAACCCGTTCTGTGTTAAGATTAGATCAAAACAGGTAAAGCATCTTATTATTTATCCTAGAATGTGATTATGAAGGTATCCTATATACAGTATACATTTCTTATTCTGCAACACATTGTCTTACTATTGTAGATTGGCCTACGCCTGTGGGACCAGAAAGAAGAGTACTGAAGCATTTTCTTTAGAATTAGCTAAAGAATTCATCTGAGGCTGATGGCGGTAATGTACAGTAACTTAAACAATACAACAAAATAAAGTGCAAAATTGCTTTTGTACTTTCCAAAATTACTTAAAGTGAACTTTTGCTTTCAAAAACCCTCAAATTTCCCGTTAGAGAAAGTTTTGTGAAATTTAAACATGTAGGACGTGTGGTTTCATTTATCACACAAGGTTCACATGCTGCTACAAGTCTTTGTTTGAATTCACACGTGTAATTTCAGTCATTTTCAACATGCTGAAAAGTGTACTTTCACATAGTGCTGATATAATTCCAGTGGCTATAAAAAGTCTACACACCCCTGTTAAAACTGAAAATGAAACCAAGTTCAATCAGATCAGATATTTTTAGACCTTTAATGTGATATAGTAACCAACAAAATTCAACTGAAAAACCAGACAGCTTATTACCCAAGGAACACCATACCCACTGTGAAGCGTGGTGGTGACAGCATCGTGCTGTGGGGCTGCTTCTGTTAGGCTAGGACTGGGGGTCTAGTCAAGAGGGAATCTTGGATAGCTTTCAATACCAATCTGTTTTGGCACAAATCCTGAAGGCCTCTGTTAGACAACTGGAGATAAAAAAAAATTTCAAGTTCCTGCACGGTTCAAAGCGCAAATCCAAGTCAACAAAGGAATGGCTTCAGAGGAAGAAGATCAAAGTTTTGGAATGGTGCAGTCAGAGTCTAGATGTAAATCTATCAAAAACCTGCAGTATGACTTGAAAAGGCCTGTGAACAGGAGATCCCCTTCCAATTTAATAGATTTGGAGCATTTTTGTAAGGAAGGATGGAATTAAATTGCCCAACCAAGCTGTGCTAGGTCGGTAGACTCTTATCCAAAAAGACTGAATGATGTATTACTTAGGGGGTGTGCACACTTGTACAACCAGGTTGTTGTAAGGTTTTTTTCCCCAAAAAATCTTTCTATTTGTTATTCATTTGAATTTTGTTGGTTGCTATATCAACGGTGGACAAAGGGCTGACATAATATATCTTGGTTTTGTTTTTTAACGTCACAAAAACTGGCAATTTAACAGGGCTAATAAGTGACACACAAACATATAGAATCCAATTACATTTTGAACCAGTAAGTTATATGCACAGGGGTGTTTCTAGACTTCAGGTTGTACTGAAGCACACAGTTGTCTCTTTTTGGTGCCACAGTACTGATGTGAATACTGAGACAGTCTCGTTTGCTTTGGATCTTTATCTTTGAATTCGTTTTAGAACCCCTTTTAAAAGTACAAACTTGTTTTCCTTGTTCTGATGCTCCTTTTACTTCTTCTCCGTGTTCTTCTTCTCTTTTGTTCCCTCCTTCTACCTGTTTTGCTTCTGCGTTCACACTTTCTCTCGGTTCCGCTTCTCTTCACACTCCACGGTTGGCTTGCTGTTAAATACGGTATGGGCATATGTTCATGTCCAACTACTGCTAGCTCCATGTTTAGAACAGTTGGTATACTATTGGTCTAGGCTGATTTTATGGAAATAGAAAGCACTAGCCATTCATGCTTAGTAGTGTCTTTAGTGTAATAATGTAGTATCTGTAGTCATTTTTGTTGTCTAGTTTAGCTCAATAGTCAAAGATAATCAGAAAACCTTGGATCGTAGTGCAGCACAAACCTCAGTAAATTGAATTTAGTGATGCCCCTGTTTATGCTTTTACTAAAGGTGACTCTGACAAATTTCTTTATGTTGAACACGTTCTATTTTTGGTGCAGTGTTCTACTGCAAGGTTAATATTAGAGCTCGATACTGTATTTCAGTCCAGACGTGAGCTTCTTTAACATCATTGGAAGAATACAACTACTTCACTTAGCATTAAAAAATAGGCCTGATTTTAGTTTCAGAGCTCAGTAATGAACTCTTGCAAAATCATATCTTCATCCCTAAAATTCATGTCTAGTTAGTGTTCCTGAACATGAGAGCCTGTGCTACCTAAATAAAGTTCTTGATGATAGGGTTCATACAGTACGATGCAGTCACAGTGGCTGAGTGGTTAAGGTTTGAACACTAAGAAATCATAAAAAGAATAGTGGTATGAAATAAAAGCATAAAGTTAACTAAGTTAGTGAAAATCTAGAACCTGTGTTCTAAAACGTTTGTCTGTTATTTGATGGATATAAAATATCAAACACAATATACTGGATATGCATGCACTAATTTGACTGTTCATACACGACTTTGAAGTAACACTATGAGCACTTACACATGGCCAGCTGTCTAAAATATTTTGTACAAAGTAACCTTGGCCAGGGTTTGTAGCAGCAAAAAAGCTGTTGTGCGTCACCTACACTGCAGTGCCAGACAGTGCCAACATGCTGTCAAAATATTCAGCACTTAGGACCTTAATAATTATTCAGCCATCATCTAAATCAATCAGAATTTTTGTCGTGGTTGAAAAGCAGAAAATTTGGATGATTCAGTGATTAGGGCACTATTTGTGTCCCACTGATATGAATAAATATGTGTGTAAAGTAATGGAAAAAACGACATTTTAAGCACAGCTCAAGCGTCCTTCACATCAACGTATGTGCATGTTTCAGATAAATAACTCAAAACATTTATAATATTAATTTTAACTAAATCATTATTAAACGAAATCATTTGAATACCCTCAATATTCTCAGCATGGATGCTATACGTATTGTGTACTTGCTAATTATATCCTAAATATGAAGCAACCCTGTTACTTTTTTACTTACTGTTACCCTTTTAGTCAATTAAGAGCAAAATGCAACCAAAAAATATGTTTTATTTAAAAAAAAATGAGTTGTTTGAGATGGGTTGGCACCCTTATAACATTAATAACATTACTGCAAGACCAAAAATTAATATTAAATATCATGTATTTTCATTGACAAATTTGCCTCATGTCATAATGTGGTGGGGTTTTTGGTTTGTTTTGTTTTGTTTTGTTTCTATACTATCAGTTGCTCTCATATACAGGAATCAGTCAGTGTAAAAGTGCTACAGAGTGGGCAGTGGTATGAGTATTCGTGGTGTTCTCTGTACTACTAAGTTGAGGTTTGATGTATGTTGAGGGTCGAGCTAACGAAGCATTTTATAGGGCATGTGGGACGCTGCAGAGTAAGAGCCATTTTGTTGTTCTTTTATTTCTCCTTTCTTTTATATTGCATATTTTATTGCATAGTCTTTTGTGATTTTGGCCTGCAAACACATTTTTTATTTATTTCACTTTATAGTTTTACCGAGATAGGCTTTAACAGAAGTCTTTCCTAAATGATTTGAGTTTTTCCTATCTAAACCGTGTTTCTGTCAAGTGATTGGCTTGGTTACCATTTGAATAATGAGTAGTGTATATTTCGGAGTAATTATACCAGCTGTGAATAATTACTTTCATGCCCATAATTACTGAGCATCGCTGCTCGTCTCGCTAACTAACTGGGACCAGTGCCTAAAGTTCTGCTCGGTATCAAAGCTAGCTTTTTTAGGTCAGAGCTTTATTTATTTATAGATTTATATTTATAGATTTTTGTGTAGATTTCTTTACTCATAGTCCTTTTTGATACAGTTTGGTTGAAGTGCAGCATATTCCCTAGAAATACTCAAAGAAATGCAAGAGAATGAGACACTCGAGATGGATGGATGGATGGATGAAATTACATATGAAACACTTTTTATTTATGTAGATTTATTTAATGATAGTACCTTTTGATGCAGTTTGGTTCAAATATAGCATATTCCCTAGAAATACCACTTGAGATGGATGGATGGATGGATGGATGGATGGATGGATGAAATTACATATGAAACACTTTTTATTTATGTAGATTTATTTAATGATAGTACCTTTT
>JANDJT010000050.1:2406592-2424315 GCA_024331685.1 Stegophilus panzeri
TCATGTGAATAGCCTCATTGGAAATATATTTACTGAAAAAAATGTTGACGCGTCCAATACTTATTTCCCCCACTGTATATGTAGATGTGTTAAATGACAGAGAACATGTGACTGACCCAGGTGTCTTGTTAGATTGACTGTTTAAACAATAAATAGCTCTGAACATCTATTCTTGATTTTAACCTTCAGTTTCACCTGTGAAGACTGCATTTGTTGTTAAAAAAGGATAAGCCAACATAAAGATCAGAGAGCTGTCTATGAGAGAAAAGCAAGCTGTTTTGAAGCTAAGAAAAGAGGGAAAATCAAGAGGCATAAACATTGGGCATAGCCAATATAACAATTTGGAATGTCCTGAAAAAGAAAGAAACCACTGGTGTGCTGAGCAGCAGGACACCAGATGGGTTGACCAAGGAAAGCAACCACAGCTGATGACAGAAACATTGTGAGAGCTGTAAAAAAAAAAAAAAAAAAACGTCAGTGACATCATCAACAACCTCCAAAGGGCAAGGGTGAAGTTATCACAATCCATTGTTCAAAGAAGACTTTGAGGGTAAAAATATAAAGGAAAATAAAATAAATAAATATACAGAAATACAAACCACTTATGAGCAGTAGGAATCAGAAAGCAAAGAAATTTTGCAAAGAGATACAGAGATGAGCCACAAAAGCCCTGGAAACAAGATTAACCTCTACCAAAGTGATGGGAAAAAAAATTGGGTGGTCTGATACAAAAGGTTTTATGCTATATGTTGTTTAACACATCTAGATGTTAAAACTAGTAAATGAAAGCTGAAATCCTAAACTCTTGTCTCATATCCATCTTTTGATCTCAAACCCAAATGTCTTTTGTGTATAGCACAAATAAATGAATTGGCCTCGCTGTTCGAATAGTTTATATTAAGATTTACCGGATCCTACTATAGTATCAAAGCTCTGTTATAGGCTATCAGTTAATATGCAACCCCCTGATGTCGCATGTTCGAAAAGATGTGCTCGGCTGGCTTCACGTGCTTTGTAGGCACGTGATAGCCTGCGCCCTCCCTGGTTGGTAGCTGTCTTGTGATAATGTGGAATTGGTCAAGAGAGAAAATCAGGGCAAAATCAATAAAGTAAATAGAATAGGTATTTAGATGTAATTAGAATGTTTACTAATTCAAACATGTATTTGCAATTGATTTCCCTTATGAGCGTGCATAAGTTGAGATATAATAACTTTCCTTTTTTCTAACTTAAATAGACATCTCTGATTATGGCCCTTAGGGACATCACCACCGACCAAGGCGTTCACAGAATGAAACATTCAGTCATGCAATATCAGTAACTGTTTTATCCTGGAAGAACTCTGGGTGCAATACACCCTGGATTCACATTTAAAGGCCGATGTTGAGCCTCCAATCCATCTACCAGCAGGTTTTTGGCAGGTGGGTAGAAACTGGAGAACCCAGAAAAAATCCACACGGAAACTCATGCAAAACTCTACATAATGCTTCAAATCTTATTTATATTTAGCAAGCCCAAAATACTTTCCTCTTCTTTTCTTCTACCTGTTCCCTTTTCGTCATTTTTCCAGTGGCAGTTAATAGAGGGATGATTAAAAGCAAAGTACTCATCAGCTTGCATAAATCGCCTAGTCTGCTGATGTTTCAACCTAATGTTACACCCAAAGTGAACTCAGACTCCTTCAAATGCATCCATTTCACAGCCATTTTAGTGTTTCAAACCCAAACCAAGGATGTAATTATTTCATGAGCCATGGGACATATGTACACTAAGCAGTGGAAACTCTACAGTCAACATCCATTAATATTGCAGCCTATGTTGTGCACACATTTGTATGGATTGTGTTCCTGAAGCCCACGCAAAGCTTCATGCAAACATACATCATGTGTGGATCTAAACATCGCAGCCTGTACTTTAGAGTGCCCCTTCTTTCCAGCAGATAAATCCAGTAAGCATTTTTGAAGATGTTTTTAGAAAATGAAAATCAACCAAGTAGAGAAAGCATTTATTCCAGCTTTCAGCTTACTTAATAGTCTCTGTCTCTTCAAATGCCAACTAATAAAACTTTCATCGTTGAGACACTCTGATAAAAGGTTCCAGCATATGCTCTTTATAATTAGCATTAAAGAAAAACTCCTACTTGCATTACCTTTTTTCCCTGACATGAACTACCAGTGATTTGGCCTCTTTTGGCTCCATTAAGGTCACTTGCAAGTCCCAGACTACAGTATTTTTGAAAGGACGTGTTCTGAAAAACGTTGCTTCTATTCTTAGATCTATGTTTTGGTTACATTCAGAGTTGTGTAGTAACGCGCTACATTTACTTCATTACATTTACTTGACTAACTTTTTGGAAAAAAAAAATACTTTTAAGAGCAGGTTTAACTGGCCATCCTTATACTCTTAATTAAGTTAAATTTTTAATCACAGAAATGTACTTTTACTTCGTAATTTTACTATTACTGTTAAATATTAATGAGTGTATGTAGTTTTAATAATTAGTTTATATCATATATAATGAGGTCACGAGTTTCATGATACGCTGCAGTGGTATGAATGCGGACGCAACAAGTGCTCACATTTTAGGGGCTCAGTCCTGGAAATTAATGGCCGAAGAGTGGGAAGGAGAACTCTGTTCTGTTCCATAGTCTGTTCTTTTGCTCTCTGTTGTCTTGTTTAAATGCAGATGGTGACAAGTTTGTGTTGTTAACATGTTAAGACAGTCAACTGTTGGGAAAATGTTTGTTTTTTTGGGGTGTGTTTGAGATTTTGTGTTGAAAATGACAAGTTCTGCACTGTGTTATTGTACCCATCACAGGACTGGGATATGCTGCTTCATACTGAACCCAGGTTTTATATCATATAAACAGAACAGACATATATATGTATATATGTATATAATACATATACATTTAGATATATAATAATACTTGTGGGCGCACGGTGGCTTAGTGGTTAGCACTTTCGCCTCACACCGAGTTCTATTTACTTCGGATCTGATTCAAATGAAGGGAAAATCCAGAATCTCAGACTATATGGAGAGCTGTAAGTCAGACCTCTACTTGAAAGTCTGTCTATTCTGTTTCCATCCATCCATTTTCTATACCATTTATCCTACTGGGTCATGGGGAAGCTGGAGCCAGGCGAACCCAGGGAGTATCAGGCACAAGACAGGGTACACCCTGGACGGGGTGCCAATCCATCGTAGGGCACACTCACATACACATTCTCGCACCCATTCATACACTACAGACACGCCAATCAGCCTACCATGCATGTCTTTGGACTGGGGGAGGAAACCGGAGTACCCAGAGGAAACCCCCTCAGGGAGAACATGCAAACTCAAGCAGACACAGGGCCGCAGCGGGTATTGAACCCCCAACCATGGAGGTGTGAGGTGAACGTGCTATGCACTAAGCCACCGTGCGCCCACAAGTATTATTATATATCTAAATGTATATGTATTATCAGCAGTGATGGATTTGCATGGTGTGGGGTTTTTTTTGTACCTCCTGAGAGAAGCAATGTGTTCATCAGAGAGGCCTCCTTCCCCCTCATCGACAATGAACAATTTGTCCTTGAGCTCTTTAGGCTGCACTGGGAAACTTTTGAGGAAAATATCTGTGAAAAGAAAAAACAGTTGTTACACGTGCACACACACACACACACACACACACACACACAAAAAGCATTCCTTCTTGGGAAATCTTCCTACCCATGATGAAAAATCTCCAGATGCATTTGGAAGGCTAAAAAGCCCCAAGTATAATTACCTCTGCATACAAATCTTAGGGGTCTACCAGCAAGCTGATTTACATCATACCAAATATGAACTGATGAGAATTTTGTTTTACCTAATAACCTTGGCTTGGTGTATACGAGAGGCAAAGACAGGTCATGAATATTCCGAGCTGCAGCACCATTCGAATAAATGAATCAAAGTACTCATTACAGCATTTATGCTTCAGCAGCACCAGGTTCAAGGATAATGTCAAGAAAAGTGTAAACCTCTATTCTTCCCCATTTCAAATGGGGAGGTTACTAAACAAGAAACAAATTTGCTTTTAATCCAGCCTGAGCATGAAGTCTAATCATGGGTTTTCTTTTTATTTAATTCACTGAGCCAAGCAAGGACACAGCCGGGACAGTCAGTGAGCAACCAGAGAGCGCCAACAGATTCACAAAACAGATTCTACACACGACCTCGATCACATGTGGAGGTATAGAAGCATACATTTTCTATAAATTCTATAAAAAGTACAAATTTGCAGCAGGGATGCTAATGATTAATCGACGATCGATTAATTGTCGCTAATGATTGAATCGATAAAAGTTAACGATGGTCGATTAAGCAAGGTCATCATTAGAGTGTGTCGTTTTGAGGATGCGCAAAAAGACGTGCAGCAGACACGCGAGGAAAAATGAAGCGAGCGCGTCGCAGGCACGTTTGGGATCGTTTTAGTTTAAACGCCGATAATGTTAATTGCAAACTTTGTGATTGTGTTTTAAAATACAATACAACAACGAGCACCATGATATACCATTTGAAAAGGTGCCTCCATGACAGGATATGAAACTACACAACCCACAATAACCTCCGTTTTAGCTGCTCAAAAAGGCAGAAGGAATAACTGTGTAAAATGATTGCAAATGACATGGTGTAGCATGGCCTTCGAGAGTTGATCAATTTCATTCAGCCGGACTAAAACATTCTGTCAAGAATGGATTCCGAAATGGATTAGCATGTCATCTAACGGCTACGTTTAGCATCTGAACATGTAATATATAAATAATGAAATGTTATCCATGTGAGGTATGGAAGTCTCGACTTCAAGCAGGACCGCCAAAGTAATAAATAATTGGCGTAGGCCTGTAACACGTTGTGGACATTCATGAGTAAAAGTACACTTTTTCGTAGTCTCAGAATTTTCCATAATATGCACAATATTCTATGCATATTTGGGAAGAAAATACACTTATATGGACTTTATACACTTCTATGCACGCACGCAATATTAATAGGCTCACATGCCAGAGTGCGAATCTGAGATGGCGTTCGTGACACACTGTATATTATAGTCATTATATTTGATTATTAAATAAGTAATTTTATTAAATGGTCATAATCACATTGATTCATTTTACAGTCCTTATAGACTATTATTTAGAGTAAAAAAAAACCTTTTCATTTGGGTGAGGAAGCTGGTGTTTTGAGTGGGATTTTCACATCCTGTCATGCCGGTAGCTATATGCCACTGCAGTAGACCCATCATGCGGTATTAAGGTTAACGATTAATCGAACATTAATTTAAATAACGATCGATCATGGGAATTTGTGTAAATTGACATCCCTAATTTGTTGTTTATATACCTTAAAATATAACTCTAATTCAATGCTGCCATTGTATCATTCAACCGTGCAATACATGTGGAGAATTTTAAGTGAGAACAAATTCAAAAATGTTTTAGCATGTTACGTGTGTGTGTAAAACTACTAGGTGTTGTGATAAACCAAGCGGCAGAGTTGTTACTAAGAAGGTAGTACAGCACTATGGGATTCACTTAATAGGTCTTAAGCCAAGGAATGGAGAATGCATCTGCTATTGTCAGAATAAAGAAAAGTGTTTTATTTAGGCATTCTGAAAAGCCACACTTATGTTGGAGGATTTCTAAAGCCTTTACCAAAGCACTAACACGTAATTCCCTCACTGGGGGGTTGATCTCGGCCTTTTATGCAATACTTTTGTTCTGAGGAAAATTATACACTTTTATTTCCTGAATGTGTGATTGCACTCATTCATTTTCAAGAACTTCTCTTGTTTTCTTCTCATGATCAACTGCTTCATTGCCACCAGAACTTTGTGTTACCTTAAGCTTTAGCAGCCTCAATAGAGCCTTAAATAACAGAGTGACGTCTCAATGCCAGAATTATTAGCAACCTTTATCAAATGAGCTACAATTTATATAATGGACATATGGAGACATTTGAAGACAGTGTTTTAAAAGGTTTTTAAAAAAACATTAAAAGTATTCTGCAAATCTTTCTGTACCACCGCAGTTAATAGATTCTGAAGTCTCGACTGGAGAGCGTAACAACTGTCTCGGGAAAGCTCTAAAAGTTTCCCAATGTTGATGGATGACAGATTTTACATGGGTGCAATCTCACAATCATGCCCCATGGAAACATAAATATTGGAAATGGAAAGAACACGTGTTTGTGAGAAGGCTATTATTAATTAATTAATTAATTAATTAATGTTTTTTTTTTTACAATAACTTTTCCCCCATTCTCTTCAATAATTCTGGAGTAACTGCATACAATGCTGCATGCTAAAGAAATCAAGAAAAATGGAGGGGAACTGTCTAAATTGTCTTCTGTTCTACTTACATTACATTTACGTACATCTACTTATGTCTGTCCTTACGTTTGGGATCGTGTGCTTGTTTACTTGCCCTGTACAAATAATAAAGTTGTGACCATGTGTGACTTGTGACCATGACCTCACTTGTGTAGCCTTAAAAGAATCCTGCTACATTCTCATTTTGCCAAGGAATTGAGGAAGTGGTTTCAAAGACTATAAATCTAGCACTCAAAGCACAATCAAAGAAGCGTCCATTGATGCATACACTGGATGAGGGAAATTCTAGTATTTCCACTAGAATTCTTGCCACTTGACATTCTATTCTTGCCACTATTGAGTGTTGATCATTAGAACAGACAGGTGGCCTGGATGGGCAGGATGGTGAGCTGTTTGCTCTGCCAAGCCTCGATGGAGCTGCATGATGGGGAATTAGCAATGTCTAAATTGTTTGAGACTGGAGCAGTGTTCAACAAGCACCAAAATTCAAAGCACCTACAGTCTTGCCCTAGGTGCAGCATAATGCTGATAGTGATCCAGGGAGCTTGCAGGCTTTGTGACTACTGATGACTTTTCATTATCCTGCTCTGCAGCTGTGCCACAGCAGACACTGAAGCATACAGCAGATATAGCAGCTGATCCTTCTAGGAAGAAAAATGGTCCTTTGCTGTGGTGTCACAACAGGATGGTTGTTGTTCAGTCCCCTGGAATAGGAAGACTTTACGCCTTTACCACATTGGAATGAAGAGTAGAGCAGTCGACAGCAGGCATAACCCAAATGCAAAAGCTGTTAGCAATAATGCAACAGCTTAAGGAAGTGCCGAGCTTGGAGAAGCTTAGTACAGCTGGCTTGCATACAGACAGAAAGCCTAATGTACTCTCAGTGGAATGGGCAATGGGAGCTGTAGCAGTGGAGTGTGGTAGATCACTGGGATTGTTAACACACAAGGTAAGTTTGGCTGGCTCACACACTATTGTTGGAGGCTGGCAAAAATACTCTGTACCACCTGGTACCTGAACAGGTGTATGGCATACAGTCCTAAGAGGCACTAAATGATTGTTTCCTTCTGTCTGAAATGCAAACGAAACGTTTGGCAGCAGGCAAGCTTCAGACACCATTGTCTACTGCCATAATTTTCCCGCAAAGATAGTATTCGAAAAACCCAAGGGATCGTGGATGTAAGAGAGTTACACAAGATGCAGTGTGGCCTTAATTTGTGCTGGCATGACAGCCCAGAACATAAAAATGGTTTCTTGCCAGATCAGGGCATGACAAGATGATTCTCATCCTCAATAGAGAACAGTGTCAGCACCATGGGCATTTATTATCCTCAACAGAGAACAATGTCAGAATTTTGAGTAATTCTCATTTCGTCAACATGGCATCATCACTAGTTGTGAGTTTTATTGTCTCAAGGGTGTACTATCTGATATGTTAGGAACCCTTGTGCTAACTTTGATATGCAATCTAGACTAGTTCCAAAGAAAACTGCCCTGGCAGTTTAGAATATAAGGAGTCTGTAAGTAACCATGGTTCTGCAATGAGAGGACCAGCGGGTCACCTGAGTGACTCAGGTTGACAAGAATGAACAAAGCTGATTTAGCAAAGCTGAGTCCATTTTATCCACTACCCACATGGTGTTACGATCATAAGGTGACAATTTTGTCATTTGTGCTTGGCAAGGAAATGAGCACACAGGAAGCCCAACTAGTTCAAAAGAAAGCCACCCTGGTGGTCCTACACTTAGTCATAGAGCCACTTTTAAGTGTAAAACTTACATACATGCTCCTTTAGCATTAATAAGGAATATTTATAGAACAAACATATAACTACAGAATTCCAGCAAGAACTAAGAAACCAGGTATATTTCACAGAATCTAACTACCTAGAGTAATAGTTTATTTCTTATTAAACTTTCTTGCTATAGTACATTAAAAAAAAAGTTCCCTGAAACTACCACTGACCTCAGAGTTAAACTAACAATCCAATGGAAATAAAAAAGAGTGACTAAAATATGATCATTCTGTCAAAACAGTAACCTGATTCCAATGTGAATGAGCACTTTTAATAAATAATAAAGGAGAATAACCCTGACAAAGTTCATCCTTGTTTATTGTAAAGCTTTAATATATTGCCTTCAACAGAATTATAAATGGATGACAAGATCCATATGAATGCTAGCTATAACTCTGTCAGTGCAAGGACAAACACATTATTGTTTATTAACATGCTTGATTTATTCCTCAGTAATTCTCGGGGGGGATGGGTGGCTTGTTTAACAACAGCTAGGTTATAAATCTAACATATGAGCACTAACCAGACAAATTGACTGGCATTTACCTTTGAGTGTGCACTGATACAATATGCCTTACAAGAAAGACAAAAGATGTATATCAGAGCATTTAACCTCTTCAAGGTTCTTCTGTATTAGATTAACACATTGCCATCTGTGTCTGTTCAAAACATTAAGCTTTACTGTGCGCTGAAAGTCTCCAAGAAAAAATGTGTACTTTAAAAGGAGCACCATGTTAATGAGGCATTAACTAATTTTAAGTAATTACTGAGAAAAAACACCCTTATAGTACATATTGTCTTCAAATGCTTAATGGATAAAGTGAATCACTCCTTTTTTTTCTCACATGGTTGGCTGACACCTGTTAAGTTTCTACTGGTACACATGTATTTTTACATTTATGAACCCTTCTTTGGGCTCTTCTCCTTCTCACATCAGCTTTGCTGGAAGACAGGTTGCCTGAGGAATAACCTGTGTCGGAGGCCAACAAACAGGCCAGTGAGGGTGTCATGCATTTTTCATGTTCATCTCCTATGAGTGCTGTGTGCACTGGCATAGCTTCTTTTCAAATGGAACTCAATGTTGCGTGAGCTTCACACTGTGGGAAGCGCCCTCGCGGTGACCAGTATTTGAAGTCTGTGTAAAATCACGCCTATTTAGAGACCTGCCATGGTCAGGTGGCGTGGCATTTTGCGCATTGCGTGACTATAAAACGGCACCTGTAAACCATGTCATCAGCTTTTTTGTGTGAACATTCCTAAAACTCTTCACTGCTCTCTATTTTCAAAAGAATATTTTTTTTCCTCTTCTGTCGCTATCCTGTGCAAATAGAATGAGCCTTAGAGAGTTCAGAAAGTGTGTTACACATTTTTTGTGTGAAGTGTATAAGGGGCTGATTGCACTCACAGTGAAGATTCTCAATGATGCAGCTCTGCTCCCGGCTCTCTCGCTTCTCAGCCAAAGCGAGATGGGTTTCGGAACTTAAGGACTCTGGGCCGGCCGCTGTCGAGGCAGCCAGTCGGCTCAGATCCTGGCGGTCCTGTATGGATCTAGAGGGGGAACCGGAGACAAGCGCTGCTCTATCGCTCGCTCTTTCCTCCAGATCCGACTCTCCGCTTCCAGGTTTTGGAGATCGCAAAGCGACTTCACCTTCCTGTGTGGAGAGTCAACCTTCCCTCTCTGACTCCAAGGATCCAGAGGGGGGAATCAGTGTGCATCATTTTTATGAGAGTGGAGCATGCTGCAGCAGCACTCAAGGGAGGTGACTGCGCTCATTGTGAAATATATATATATAAAGGCACAAATAAAGCAGCTCCGCTCTTGGCTCTCTCGCACTTGCGAGATATCTCTCTCCATTGACAGCAGCAAAATCAGGGGGGCTGGCTTTGCCATACAGGTTGTGAAAAACCACCTTGGCGTTGGTTGGAGAAGCCTATGTGGCAGCGAGTCTTGCTTATGGGTCTCGGCATACCCTCTCGGCATACAGTAGTGCTGAAGGCCTACCAGGCAGACCTGCTGAATTGTGAGGGAGGCACAGAAGTAGAGGGACTGGGCAGCCACAGTCACAGGCCTGATTTTAAAATGATAATCAGTGCCAAAAAGGTAAAAAGAAGCGGTCCTGAGGGGTTGCAGAGGGAGGAATCAGGGGACGAGAGGTCGTTAGGGCAGTTAGCCCCCAGTATTACTGTAGGGCTCCCCTAGTCAATGTCGCCCCAAGTTTTCAGTTTTCTCTGGTCAGCAAGCTGTCATAGGGCAACGAAAATCTAATGCTTTCCCTCCAACAAAATGTATACCATCTGGCAGCATGGAAACTACTGCCAAATGTATCTCCATGGGTTCTGTCCTCCATAGAAAAGGGTACCAGGTCCAGTTCATAGCTCGACCCCTCTGTTTCAGAGGCGTGCTCACCACAGTAGTCAGGACAATGCAGAACCGGATGTTAGCCCAGGAGGTAGATCTCGCTTGGAGAAAGGGGCCATAGAACGCGTACCTCTTTCTCTGAGGGAGGGAGTTTTTTACAGCCATTATTTCCTGGTACACAGAAATGATGGGGGTATGCGGCTAATTTTAGATCTGGGCCATCTGAACCGTACTCTTCGAACATACAGGTTCAGGATGTGGACATTCAAACATATCATTTCACAGACTCATTTTTAGCATTGGTTTGTGGTGATAAATCTAAACAAGCATATTTCCACATAGATATATTGCCCAGTCACAGGAAGTTCCTGAGGTTCGTGTTTGGAGGCAACGTGTATCAATATTGGTTCTTCCTTTCTCTAGCTTTATCTCCTCACACCTCCACGAAGGATGCCGCACTGGCTCATTTGTCACTCCAGGGCATACATGTGCTAAACTATCTGGACAAATGGTTAATTCTAGCGTGGTCAAGAAAGTTGGCGATTTAACATCGAGATGTTGTTCTCACCCATGTAAGCAGCTTGGGGATCAGACTGAACCTCAGGGAAAGTTGTTTCTCCAATTGAGAATAACTTTTCTGGGGGTTATATGGGATTTGAATATGATGAGGGCATGTCTATCCCCAACACGAGCAGGGCAATCCTATCAACATTGAGCAGTATAAAGTTAGTTCTGGGCATCCCCTCCAGTCTCTACGGAGACTGTTGGAGCTTGTGGCAGCATCAGCCAACGTCATACCATTAGGCCCATTACACATGAGACCGTTCATCTAAGGACAGAACCCGTGAGAGTAATCAGTGTCACGCAGCGATGCCTACGTGCTCTGAGAACTTTTCTAGTTCTCCAGTTTCTAGCCTTGGGTCACACTCTAGGGGTGTCTCTTATCGCAAGAGGGTAAGGTCAGATGCCTCCCTCATGGTCTCTGGAGCAGCCCTCATCTAGTGTGGCATATAAATCGCCTAGAAGTGTGGGCCGTACTCCATCAACGAGAAAATTATATGCATTCAAGTGGCAACTTTTTTATCATGGTGTGATGAACGTCAGTGAGACTCAGTAAACTGTGCAATAGCTACAGTCCTGGAGTTCTTACAGGAACGTTTCTCAGAAGGGTTGGCTCCTTCTACAATTAGGGTCTACGTAGCCGCCATTTTGGCCAGCCACGCCCGTATTGATGGAGCCTCTGTGGGGCAACATCCTCTAACTTTGAGGTTTATGCAAGATTTTAGATGGCTGAGGCCCATCTGCAGACAAAGCATAATTTCCTGGGACCTTCTGTGGTCTGGGATGGTCTGTCAGGTGCCCCATTTGAGCCCTTGAAGTCAGCTTCAGAGAAGCTTCTGAACCTAAAGGTAGCTCTTTTGGCTGGCCCTGACATCTCTGTTGCCCCTTCCTGCCTCGACTTTGCCCCGGATTAGCCCTGGATTAGCTCTTTTGGCTGGCCTTGACATCTCTGTTGCCCCTTCCTGCCTCGACTTTGCCCCTGGATTAGCCAAGGCATACCTATAGCCAAGGCTGGATTATTTCCTAAATGCCGACATCTGCTACCCAGCTGATAGTGTTACAGGCTTTCTCCCCTCCTCTGTTCATTACACCGGAATGAGGAAGATTGCACCTACTGTGTCCAGTGAGGGCTCTTTGTACTTATGTCCACCGCTCTGGCCAGTGGTGTAAGTCGGAGCAGTTGCTGGTCTGCTTGGCAGTGACAGTAGAGGTGATGCTGTGTCAAAGCAATGCATCTCTATTTGGATAGTGGAAGCAATCTTTATTGCTTACAAGGCTCGCTGTCTCGCTATGCCTCTGGACGTAGGGGCTCATTCCACTAGGGGGGTCGCCTCCTCACAACCTCTAAGGGGAACTATGGAAACTGTGAGTTTGGCCCCTTAGGACACCAGCTCATAGATTCCAGTCTCTCAACCAAGGTTGTAGAGACCATGTTAAATACTAGCGCACCATCCACAAGAAAACTGTATGCATTCAAGTGGTAACCTTTTTATCATAGAGTGAGGAACGTCAGTCACACCCAGTAAACTGTGCTATGGCTACAGTACTGGAGTTCCTACAGGAACGTTTCTCAGCAAGGTTGGCTCCTTCTACAATTAGGGTTTACATGGCCGCCATTTCGGCCAGCCACAACCCTATTGATGGAGCCTCTGTGACAGGCCATACCCTCAGTATGATGGAGTAGGTTCCCACAGCATGAAGCTTACACAACATTGAGTTCCCTTTGAAAGGGAATGTCTAACTCTGTTCCCTGAGCAGGGAAAGAGACCTTACGTCTCTTACGTCTCTTTGTCATACTGGGGTATGCCTGTAAATTGCATCTTCGCTTCAGACAAAGAGAAGTTGATGACGTGGTTTACAGGTGCCATTTTATAGTCACGCGACACGCAAAATGCCACGTCACCTGACCACAGCAGGCCTATAAATAGGCGTGATTTTACACAGACTTCAGATATCGGTCACGCGCAAGGGCGCGTCCCACAGCATGAAGCTCATGCAACATCTCGTTCCCTTCTCAAGGAACAGGGTTAACCCAGGTGCTTTTCTTTCAGGCTAGTGTTGAGACAATTGCGGTTCATGGATTCTCTCGCTCTTACTGACAGACTGGACATGTCTGAGCTTAACCTCCTGTTTGACGTGCATAGTGACTTACTAAAAGGCTCCGTGAAACTTTTATTCATGCATACTAAAGTAATACTACAGCGTTTTCAACCTAATAACTATTTACTCCATCTGTACTTTATGGGAGATTTATACAAACAGTAATTTTGACATTTCCCTGTTCTGAGAAAAGAGTGAAAAAGGCCATTTACTCAAAACTCTCTTATAATGTAAGCAGATGTTAGAGTGTCAATAAAGGCAAGGAGAAAAACAGATTTTTGCTTTCATGAATTCTTTACTTTAAAGAAGTTGTAAATCATGCTATAAATCTTTATAATTTGTCTTTTCAGAGATTAGGCTACTTTTTCAACTGAAAGCACCTGAGGTCAAACCCAGGCTCAGGTTAATGTCAGTGTGGTGTTTCACATGTTCTCCACGTGTTCATGTGGGTTTACTCTAGGTTCACTCCTAAAAACATGCCAGTAGGTGGACTGTCTACTCTATATTGCAACCAAGGTGTGAATATGTATGTGAATGCATGTGCATGGTGCCCTGTGATGGACGTGCATCCCATCCAAGCTGTTTTCCCTCCTCACACAAAGGTATAGGCTCTGGATCCACCATGACCCTGACCAGAATAAAGCGATTACTAAAGATGAATGAATGAATGTCATGCTCCAGTGTTGGATGAGACCACATAAGAACACCTTTGGTGAGATTTGTTCTGTGTGGTCAAATTTTTTGCTTCTGGTAATTGTCCTGCAGATACATTGCAGATGCGTTAGAAGAGGTTTGTGTACAAAAATGTTCCTTTAAAGCTATTACTAAAGCTAATTCCCATTTGTTCTTTGTCCAAGTGATCCTTAAATCTGATATATTATGGCCTAATGGTTGGGAGTGCTTAGTAGCTTCCAAAAAATATAGCTTCGCACGATTTTTATAAGTTAATTCAGAGGCACATAAATAAAATGGAAATGGGTCTTTTGTTGTTTAAAGTGCAACAATGCATTAAAAATGTTTATTCACAAAATAAAAGCATGTGTAGAATATTCATACTGGTCTTAAAAATGTTCAGCACTGTGACTATTAAGTGATGTACTGAAAGCAAATTCAAAGTTCTGCTTAGACTCCTGAAACATTTTTTTTAAATTCAGACATCATAGCTCAGTGCAGGGATGCAAGAAAGGAGCAGACTATGCCTGTCATCGCACAGACTATGCCTGTCATCGCACAGACTATGCCTCTCATTGCTTCATAGCAGAAACTCCATGTTGTCTTAGTTCAATAACAACAGTCACAGCCCTGCTTTATCCTGCAATAAACTTCTTTCAGGGTTTCCTAAAAAAAAAAAAAAATTACTAAAAGCACAGTGGTAGTGTAGTAGCATATACAATTACATCTTCAATCCATCATCTAAGAGTGATCAAAGGGGGGGACTCATCCACAAATTCACAAAGGGAAAAGATTTCAGCTGTAACATTTGCCCCCTTTCCAAAGATACCAATGTATTTCCAGCAGTGCTATCAGCCTGAATCCATAAAATGTAATCTTTTGAAACCACAGAGGTAACCTTTTTTTCCAATATTGCAATATTGTTCAGCATTACACTGTACATACTGCTGATATGATGCCATCTGGTGGCAGACATAACATCTGCCGTCTGCATGACACAAAGCAGTCTGTTATTCAGACTTCCACATAGATGTATCTATGAACATCTATGATTTAGGTGTTTGAACTACAGGAAGTCTCGAAGCGTTAAGATATATCCAAGCTAAAATGTCACGACCAGTGGGGTGTGCAGTAATTATTCATACGTGCGGACACAATTGACTTTTATGCTGATTACCCACCAGCTCGACCAGAAAAGAATCAGCCAGATGAATGAAATAGCTTAAGCAGTTTACCTTTTTTTTTTCTTTAACAGCAAACATGCAATCAAAAAAACTATCGACTTGCTCTCAAAGCCTGACTTTATCTGCCTTGCTTAACAATATGCTGAAAAGTTATCTGAGTGGAGTTTTTTGAGCTGTGACGTTATCCTTAAGTGATCCGCTGTTGGGTTTTAATGGCCTGCTTTGCTGTTCCTGTTGCCCTAATCCTTCCAGGGGGATCAATAACACATCCGCCGTGATTGCTTCTGCAAGATATACAAATACTCACCTCACAGTCAGGTTCACCAAACCAAAAATACAATGCAGGCCATCCTCCCAATTCACAGGCATTAGACCTAATCGATGGTGAAGATTATTAATGCCTAAATTAAAGACCAAGACTCAGTGCAGCTTCATGGAATCTCATTTAAAGTGTTATGCAAGGATATACTGTCAACTTCTGAATTATTGGCACTTTTTATTCAAATAAGAAACAGGTGAAATGAATGGAAGGAGCAATATTTTAAGCTTAAACAAGGATGAAGCCTTCCAAAAAAAAAAGAGCCACCGCCCTGAGTGTCTTCCTGTAATGTCTAACACGGTTAGAGATTCCATACAGAACATTTCACAGTCCTTTATGTTCTTAGGTTTATATGAATGTGGACTTCCCTTTTCAGACCACAGGAGTTCAACAGGGTTCAAATCTGCAAGTCAATGATTAACCACCATATTTTACAACAGGTATCAGGTGTCTTCCCATGGGAACATGATATAACAAAATTTTCCAAGAGGACAAAAAGACATTCTAATTAAAATATTTCTATAATTGCTAGAGGAAGGGTACATAGTTTATCCACTTTTTAAAGTGGAACATTTCAATCATGATGTCTAATTTTTTACTTACAGTCGCATTTGCCCGTTCTCTTAAAAGGTGCCAATAAATGCATGCATATAATACGTATGCCTTTAAACTATATGATGTATTTACATTCACTTATGCTTAAAGTAAATGATCGTTTTAATTACAATATATACGTACATACACATATATATATATATAGTCACCTCTCTTTGTGGTGTTCTAAGGTGTTTTTTGTGGTAATTCCAATACTCACTGAAATTGTGCGCGATTTTCGGATTCAGCAGGATTTCAACATGATTACTGCACTCTGTGTTAGAAAAGTGCCCCAAGTCTTTGACTCCAAATTGCTCATATAGACGCGATGTGTCGATTTCAATTTCTCGAGGACTTCCGCGCGCCCACAATGACTTCGCAATCTGTAACAGCAGCAAAAACAGTCAATATCTTCATTTTCCCCACAGGAACCTGCAATAAATAAACCATAGGCACGAACGATCCGAATCACAGTTCACACACTCTGCCCTGAATATATGAGCTCAGGGAAAATACAGAGCATTCGGTTATGGTGGGAAACATAATATATGTTGTGTTCTGTTCAAAAATGGGCCAATTTGTAATCAGGACTATGAATCATTTTTAATTCCAAATCTATAAGAGGTCAGTGTAATCTTGTATAGACTGTGCAGTGTAGCATGATGTATGTTTATGTTCTCACACTATATTCTGTTGTTTGTGTATCCAAAACAATACACAGTACTCTGCTGAAGTCTTCTATGTTAATGTGGCAGCCGGAAAAAAAAAAAGAAAATCACATTTCAGATTTCTTAAAAAATGTTTCTGACTAATTTTTGCATTTACATTATGTCACAGGTCACTATTCAGATGAACACTTCAACAAAACCCATCTATGTACTACAGACGCAAGTGCAGCAGTCAAAATCTGCACAATTTTGGAGCAAGTTTTCAAGAATTCTTGAAACAACCTAGCAAGCGATTTTCCTATAAAACCTTATGTACCATGATTTGCATGTATGTGTATATGTGACCATGGTTCTACAACTGGATCATCAGGGCAACAACCTTTGGAATTAGTGGAGTATTGCTGCTTGCTTGTTTCCTTGCAGAGTAACAGCAAAGCAATCACCTTGTAACCGTGACCCCACATGGGTAGCCTGTAAAAGAAGTCTACTGTTGGGACACCATGTCACACTCGTCCGCTGGCCATTCTCATTAACTCTCATCAACTCAATTTCTACTTCACACACTAAAATAATGCTCGTTCAAGGTTTGCATCAATGCACAGTCCTTTGACGTTTGAGATTTAACAATAATAGAATAAGCAAGAAATAAAGGTTAGAATGCATTTTGGATCCACTTCCTCAACTCCTAGACAAGACCAGAATAGGAATGATTGTGAAGTAGTATGAACCTTTTATAAGCTACCTAGCATGGGATTACGGCTACTGCCATAGACTGCTTTTGGTACTCAGTAAGGGTACAAGTAAATGGGAATACTCTACTAGTTCGTAAGGAAACTGTCCTGGTGGTCCGCAATGAAAGGATGTACAGTGGTGCTTGAAAGATTGTAAACCCTTTAGAATTTCTATATTTCTGAATAAATGTGACGTAAAACATCATCACATTTTCACACAAGCACTCAAAGTAGATAAAGAGAACCCAATTAAACAGATGAGACAAAAATATTATATGTGGTCACTTATTTATTGAGGAAAACCATCCAATATTACATATCTGTGAGTGGCAAAAGTATGTGAACCTTTGCTTTCAGTATCTGGTGTGACCCCCTTGTGCA
>JANDJT010000050.1:2456518-2468173 GCA_024331685.1 Stegophilus panzeri
ATATAATCCCATTTAAGGGTTAAGGTCAAATGATGTACCTTAAATTATATTTAAAGATATAAAGATGCACACTAAAGTTACAAATATGCACTTTTGATGGTTCCACCACAGCAACAAGGTTTGGTACCTTTGTTTCCAAGAGTATAGCTATTAAAATCATCATAGTAGCTATTTCAATAAATGTTGAGAATGAGAGATCTGTGAGAATCAGTGTGTATAGTGCAGTACATGTATTATGGGTGTGTCCCATTTGCCTGGATAAATTCCATTTGCTTCTTCTTTGATATGAGCTTTAAAGTCTGCCGTTGAAAAAAGAAAAGAAAAGAAAAGAAAAGGGGGGTCTGTCACCAGCTTGGCAGATTTAGAGCAGATAATGGTCTGAATTATCACCCAGCAAGACGAAACAGTTTGTGTTCTTAATCCTTGTTGCTCTGAATTGTTATAACAGATCAACACTAGATATGCAAATCCCTTAATGGCTGTGTTTTCCCACATAACATGAAAGCAAAAAAAAAATATCCTCCATTTTAAACCCACCAGGGTTTAAGAGATGAACTTAAAGCCTGTTTTTACAACAATATTGAATATGAATATTTAGCAAGACAAAAATTTTAAAAGCTGTTCTACTTTTAATGGTGTCGGTATAGACCTATGATTATTCTGTCCACTAGAAAAGGTTATTGCATAACAATATATGGTATGGTTCTGTGTTTATTTTCATTCACTAAAAATACTTTCAAACTTGACTTAAAAAAAAAAAAAAAACAAGGCATTTCACAATATTTCATTTCCAAATGTTTTATTTTAGAAAAAATAATTCATCATAGTCGTGTAAAGGCATTTGTAATTTACAATGTGTACAACAAAATAAACATTTACAATTATTTACAAGCTCGTTTGGTTTTAAACCAGGCATCGGGTTTAAACCTGACTGTAAACTTCATGACTAAAGGATCCAGGACAAGAATAATTTTATATATATATATATTTTAAGTTTTTGTCAGCTTTTATCAGAACAGTTCCAAAGTGCAAACATCTGCCTTGCATGAGCTGCATTAACAGTTTAACTGACTTTGTGGAAGAAAGTGTGCAGAGTAGCTTGCCGGTAAGTAGCTGTTCCTGGAAGGCCAGTTTGCCCACAATTTGCTAAAATCTTGGCACTGCTCACTGCTCTTCTTTACCGGAGTTTCGGAAGTGGCCGTCTCTGCTAGAGACCAGATTTTCGGTTTCTGTCCATTAGCACTTTCTTTACACTCCTTACTCGCCGATTCACTCCCAGCCTTGCTGTTTCCGGTAGTAACAGCTACTGAGCCGGAAGTGTCACCCTCGTTGGATTGCTCGAGTCCCTCCGTTAGGCGCTCCTGGGACTCGCTCTCTCCTGCGCTCAACTCCTCCTCAACATCAACAATCTGAGGCTCGATGTCGACCTCATCGTCCGAGCATCGATCTTTCTGCGAGGCCCCATCTTCATCTTCTTCTGCCTCGCTCTCATCAGCCTCCTCGTCCTCATCGCTTTTGGCTTTGGACGCCCAGCTGACGCGGTTCTCTTTCTTGAGGCGGCGGCGCGCGTTGGCGAACCAGGTGGACACTTGCGTCAGGCTCATCTTGGTGACGATGGCGAGCATGATCTTCTCGCCCTTGGTGGGGTACGGGTTCTTCAGGTGCTCGCTGAGCCAGGCTTTCAGCGCGCCGGTGCTTTCCCTGCTCGCTACTTTGGCCACGCGTCCTGGCTCATCCGCGACCACCGGTCTGTACGGAGAGAAATACGCACCGCCGCGGCTCAGCAGAGCCTGGTGATACGGTGATGCGGCTTTCAGGTCATATGAGCTCCCCTGAAAAAAAACAAAAAACAAAAAAAGCAGACAATACATCAGTATAGCGACGCTTTACTTTTGCGCATTTGCGCCGTGCGTAAAACGCGCCACAATAACATATTGCTTTAAGGAAATGAATCCTAAATCACATTTACACACGTGTATAGCAAATCAGTTTGAAAGTGCACAGTCTACAGTTTGAGAGTGAAAGCAATTGAACTTTATAGTACTTACCATGTGTGACATGTGTCCGGTATGTGGGAACGGAATGAAAGTGTATCCCGGTATTCCTGAAAAAGGCACAGGCATCCCGGCCATGGCAGCAAGATGAGGAGGAGGCTGCTGTACCCCCGGCGCACAGCCGAGCATCTGATATCCAGCAGGCATGGAGACGTTTCTGTCCACAAAGTAGTGACCAAATCCGGTTGGAGAAGCAGGCATCCTTAAAACCTGAGCATGAAAGTTCGAGTGATCGCTCTCTGAGCGCACGGGCTCTCTTTATAGATGGAGCTGCAGCGAGGGGCGGGGCCAAGTGACATGACTGACAGTGGTATTCCAAAAGCCGTGAGCTTTCACTCGGACTAAAATCCCTTCAAAGGAGAATTCCGCTGTTCCTTTTAACGGCCTCTAAAAAGCCATTAAACACACGATACTTATCTGAGGCCTGCGATTTGCATTGTGGCAGAGATAAATAGTAATGCCTCATTTGAAATTCACATGATTGGAGATAAGGCTCTCTTAAAGGATACCCTTTAGACGACGATGATGATGGTCATGATGATGATGATGATGATGATAATGGTCAGTGCGTTACAAATCTAAATCTAAGTATTAAGCATGCATATTGAACCATCCACTGCGCAGTGCTTACGCACGATGTATCTCTTCTTAAACTGCGCATCATGCGCAAAAAAGTCCAAATATCTGAGTCAATTTTTGTTAAATAAATTGTGTTATGATTTAATATAGAATTCAATCAATTAAACAACTGTATAAAATAAAAAAAATAAATAAACTTTTTAAATACTAAACAACAACAACAACAACAACAACAAAGGAGCTACATAAAAACATCAAAAACAAAAATAGCACAACAAATTATGAGACTATGGAGTATCGGAACTCGCAACAACAACAAAAAAAAATCCCTCACATTAACAACTTAGAATAAACTTTTTTGTTTCTGGATCATGCTGAGATTGTTTCATCTCTCTGTCTGAGCAGGACTATGCGAGACAACACTGGAGATTAATGGGAATTTGATTAACAACACTGTGTCATGGCGCGTCTGACACCTTAGAACAAGCTGGCACTAAATCAGAGTCGTAAACGTAATGCTGTAACAGCGGGTAATAAACCTGTCTAAACATGTCGACAATCAACGTTAAAACGAGCAAAATTGTTTATTCCAAACTTTTACTTGAAATGAGGTAAAGCTGTTTTTGGTCACGTTGTAATTTTTGCGTTTTGTGCGTGTGTGTGTGCGTGTGTGTGTGTGTGCTTCCCACCAAAGTGCGCAAGAAAATATTGACACTATTTACTATAATAATACTAATACTAATAATAATAATAACAACAATAATAATAATAGTAATAGTAATAATAATAATACTAAATACTTATTATTATTATTATTATTATTATTATTATTATTATTATTATTATTATTGGTCTAAATTAGACAATTCAGCTGTTATACACTCAGGGAAAAATAGCATTAAACTACCCTTTTGTCGGTCGGATGTTCCCCTCCACCTTATATCATTTGTACACTCAATATTGCATTTATTTGAAGTGATTTCTTTTAGTTTAACGAATTAATCGAATTAGTTCATTCTTTGATTATGTATTTTCATCTAGACATTTGGAGATAGTGTAGGCTTCCCATTAAAAATATATATATATATATATTTAAGGTGAATAAATGGATCATGATTAAGCTAGATTGTTTGGGTTGTTGTTTGGAGAAAAGTTTTAAATGTACACTAGACTATATGCACCTCTGTAGGTACAAGGTACAAAATATATACTTTTGGAGGTTCCACCCCAGCGACAAGGAAAGGTAATGCTTAGTACTCTTTTAGCGTAATGAGAGAGAAGGTTATGGGTGAAAGCTGAGGATTTTGTGTCCATATATAATACAGTAGAGAGTGAGTAGAAGAGCTTTGATGAGATGACGCGTTGTTTTACGTTCAAAGCGCACCGTTTCGGTTGTTGTAATTAAATTCTGTCTAAGTGAAACAGGTGTTGACTAATGTATATGATAATGACAGCAGAACAGATGCTAATGCAGCATTGTTGAAGCGGCGCAGATAAGATTAGAATTCCTAAACATCCATGCGAATAGCCCTGCTTTACTCCCCTGCCGAGAAAAGCACAGCAAACAAGCCCAAAATCTCACCCACTACTGGCTCACATTTCACATGCAGTTCAGTGAGAAACCTGCATTCTGCACTCAGAAAGTGCATGAGCAAATCAGCTCTCTAAAACGTGTAGTGAACAAACGCAGAAGTCTTCATTTATATACATTATAATCCTGTTCTACAACTGAAAATATGTTTTTTCATATGTGAAGGCAACATTGTAAGAATTTCTAGCTCATATGTATTACTTCTTTGCTTGGTATAGTTATTTAATACAAACTGTGATTTTTTTTCTTTTTTTAAATCAAGGTCTGATGGCGTTTTTACTCAGTGTAAAGTAAACTATGACTGAACTTAAAATATAATTTAAAAACAAAAAAAAACAGAGTCTGAAATTAAAGATGTTCAAGAGCAAATTTGCCCAGTGTGTACAGTACAATGGCCTGAACAGTGAGCAAAGATCAGGGATTATGCTACAAAACAGCTCAGGGCAACGTCCATTGTGTCCATCACACATGGCTCTGTTTTCTTTCCTTCCTCCTTTCTCTGACTGCACACAATGCAGGTGTTACACAAGCTCCAGCAGGTCAGGTTAACACCGTTTGCCTAAAGGATGGTACTCATTTGCAAAGAGAGTAAAAAAAAAAAAAAAAAGAAGAAGAAAAGATGTGCACTAGTCACAATGGCATCCGAAATGTAATGCAGAGAAACAGAGTTCTAACCAACCCCTTTTTTTAATTTTTTTTTTTTTTTTTTTTTTTTTTTTAAAACACAAACCATATACATTATTGTCTAAGTTTTTTCACTGCTTCATACAATTTAATACAACTATCAAAGGAACATCAAATTATCAGGGTACTGATAAAAAAATAATAAAAAAAAAAATTATAATAAAACTGTATGTAAACCTCGTTAAACCTTTGATAAAATACACAATTTGATTAGGTCTGCCATTTGTAGTCCTATTCTAAATAACCTCCTTGAAAAAGAATGACCTTGCCAAATCAGACCACAGTATGTATGGCCTAATGAGCTGATAATGACAGTGGCCAAAAGGTGTGACTTCATTTAGTGTGCCCCTGCATACTACTGAGATAACAAAAGGCCTGAGCATGTCATTAGGATGGACTATAGTCTGGACTGAATAAGATCTGTTAACAAAAGCTTGAAGGGAATCCACAGAAAGCATTTAACACTTATCACCTTCGCCATGTTCGTTTTTCTTTCCGAGCAAGTTCCTGATTGCTGTCGAGGAAATACTTAATCCTGTGACGCCTTCTCACATTTGAATGCTGAATTCAGGTGAATATACACCATGAGCTCGATTGGTGTCAGTTCTATGGATTGCGTAACACAGAAGTGTTTCATACTTAAACATCTGGAGGAGGCCGTTATGATTTCCCCCCCATTTTTTGCTTTACCAGGCCCATATACAGCACTGAAATAATATAATATATTAGCTATATTGTGTATAATATATACTCTGTAATTAATCAAAGTAGGGCGCAAGCTCATGGGAATTTTCGTAAACATATTAAAAACTACAAATCAACGTGTTAATATTACAAATCATATGAGAGCGTGCTATGAAAATTTTCATGTAATAATAACATAACATATTTTAAAAGTTGATGTTAAATGCCATGTAACACAGATGTAGTGCAACTATTATTTACCCATAAGTAAAACCATGGCATTATTATTATACGGTTAAGAATAAATAGAAAGTCATGATTTGCACATTCAGTAGCCAATTAGGACAATATAGAACATTTCTATATACTTTTCCACCTTCAAAGATATTCTAATATATAGAGAGTGATTTGAGACGCTAACAAATGTCTTTGTGTGTGCTCATTAACTTAACCAGTGTATTTAAGACTATTTTGTTATCATGCTATACTGTCACACTGGTATACTCTTCACCATTAATTTCACATCCTAGTTCGTGGTAAGAAATTTCAGATTAACGATCTAATCAGACAGATAAAACCCCACAATCTGAAACCCACTGTGTTTCTCTTCGCCCCCCACCCCGAGTCTCTACTGAAAGCACTAACAGGATTTACTGAGGCCTCGGTCCCAAATGGAGGGCTGTTAGCATAGCGTGAATGTTATCAATGCTGTCCCACCTCTTTGCTATCAATTCTCCCCCTTCACCTCCAGCCCATCTTTTGTCATTTCTCTTATCAGCCCTACTCCATCACTCCCTCTAACAGAGTAGTGGCACTGTAAGCGAACCACCAATGGGAGGAAGGCTTTGTTAGGGAATCGAGCAGGTCCTGCCCCCTGCTCTCTCTCCTGGGTGTGATTTGATTGACGGCCCCCGCGTGGGGTGAGTGACAGGTGGCATTCGTTAGCCTGTGACAAACACTGCTCGTGTGAAGTCCCCGGTGGCATGTGTATGTGTGAGTGTGTGTGTGTGTGTGTGTGCGTGTGATGAGGCCTGGATCGCCTAATGTGCCTTATTACCACAAAACACTTAAGATGGTCATTTCCCACTCCATATGCCTGCTCTGTGTTTATTATTTGTAATGTGATCGTAATTCTGATGTTCAGTCTGCTAATATTTACACTTCTACCACCTAGGTTTATTTGATCTAATTGTCCAGCATATTGGCTTATGTATGGTTTATCGGTGGCCCAAATGCATGTACAAGCATTAATACTGATGACTTTGAGATTCCCAAGAAGGAAAGAAATATAGTGGAGGTAGAAAAACATCACCTTTAACACACCTCCATATCTTTACCGAAAAGTCACATGAACATCTTATTTGAATAATCACATAATTCACATTTTTAAACACTTCACATGTTATGATTAATGGATTTTGCATATGTACTGTAGCTGTGATTATACCGCATGAATGATGCTCATGTTCATATAATGTCACGTGAAATGCACATGATTTTTCATTTGAGGGCAAACAAGACATTTTATATAAGATGGAATATGAATATATATATATTACAGGAATTTGTATGAATCTGCATGAACAATGTTGATGCGGCTGGATTTTGTTCCATCTCATTTCGAAAAAGTACAAATACTAACCCCGACACTTAGCCTAACTTTAACCTTTGTATTTTTGTTTTAAAAAATAGTTTCAGTCGTGTGAGTTGTTGCAGTGTTTTTGTAAAATGTTTGGTTAATCAAATTTTCTCCTTATTTGGTCACATGTAATTCGTTACACAATTGATCTCCTTTCTGTCACATGACAGAAATCCAGTCTGACAGGATGAAGTGTGTCTTTTCTCACTCTTACAAGAGACAGCTACGTGTCCTGGAGTCAGGGGCGGATTTAGTGATCTGGGGGCCCTAGGCGAAATAGAGGAATGGGGGCCTCATTTCGGTGTTTTAACATCGATATTAAAAAATTTCAGCACATGTTACTTAGCATTAATAGTGTCACCAAGTTAGCCTAATAAATATCGTCTTCAGTAAAATATCTTTTTCTCCCAGTGACAACAAGGTCAACTGTTTCATCACGCCGGCCCAGAACGGCACAGCCGAGACTCAAAGCTCGCACCACTTTTGCTACTTCCATGGATGACAATTCCTCGATTTCTTATATACAGTACAATATAGCAAAAGCAATTATATAAATTTTATATAAAAGAGTTTAGGCTAGCTATAACGAACAAATATTGCTTATTTGGTGTGTCATGCCTAACTTGAGCTACCACCCATTTCTATAAATTAAGCTTCCTAATTCGAATTATTCGGTCACTGTTACACCATTATTCGGTCATTTGTGCGCTACAATAAAAAGGTGTTCTATAAACAAGATATACATCATAGTGCAGCGCACGTGACATTGAAGTGCATTGGGACTTGTGAGTATCTCGTGTTTGAGATTAGCAAATGTACTTTTATGCAGCTGTTTTCTCCCACCTAGCGCTCACAATCAGTACCTGGGGTGCTTGTAAAGCATCTGTGATGTGACATCTACATTTCGGGCCATTTGTAAAACAAAGGCTACAAGGAAGCCAGAGGCCTCGGGTCCTCGGTTTGCCCCCCCGCCTCCCTCCCCGGCACAATAGCAGGCCAGGAGTGCAACGGTAGGGAGCAGCCCTCAGATGGAAATGAGCAACCAAACCAACAATGTAGCGCCTAATCTCTTCAGAGAGCCAGGAGTCAGTTACACACAGCAGTGTGGAGCTTTCTGTGCTTTTCACTGCAACCAGGCTTACCACTGAACCCCCACCACCACCACCACCACCACACACACAACTTTTCTTCAAGCACATACACATATACATCTGAACCCCCTCATGTGTAGCCGCAGGATTCCCTCACGCTAAGGCCTGATACAAGCTACAACAGAAGAACTCAGGGTGTATAAGGAGGGGGATTCTCTGGGCCCCTCAAAGCATAGGATTAGAGCTAATGTGCCCTCCCTGGGTCCTAATCTCTTCAGAGGGCAACTTTGTTTGAGGGCTGCAGGGCAGTCAGATAAGTATCTATTACAGCAACTCCTTACCATCCTCCCAACACCCCCCACACACCCTTCAGAAATTGAGGTTCCAAACCAGTTCGCTTGTGTTCCCTCTCACTCCTCTTTTACCCTCAAACCCAAAGAACAAGTGCTGCCCTTTTTAGCAGATAAGCTGGAATTAAGGGCTCAAGCCTTATAGAGGGCCAATAGGACCCATATTTACTCCATATGGGGAGCTCAAAGTCGAGTAAGCGAGGTGAATCAAAGGCAGAGTGAAAAGAAAAGCAGGGCCAGGTCTCAGCTGGGAAATCTTGGTGTTGCACAGGGGCCAAAGTAGAGGATCTGATAGGGTGTAATCTTGTTAGGCTCATCCATCAGTGCTATGAAAAGAATAGGGATGGTGGATTATTATCAATGCCCAGGAGCTGTTTTGAAGAAGGAAAAACTCAAAGCCACAATGACTGTAATCATTTAGTATAAAAATACTTAGTTATAGATCATTTTATGATCAGCATTCCTTTTTCTTCCAAATCTGTTTGTTTAATATAGCAGGCATGTTCGTACTAGGTCTTCCCTATGCAGTCCTGCACGGTGGGTACCTGGGTCTCTTCCTCATTATTTTTGCTGCTGCCGTGTGCTGCTACACGGGCAGGATCCTGATTGCATGTCTGTATGAGGAGGATGAGGATGGCCGGCGTGTGCGTGTCCGGGATTCCTATGTAGACATCGCCAATGCCTGCTGTTTACCACGGTTCCCCGTGCTGGGAGGTCGTGTGGTGAATGCTGCCATGATGATGGAGCTGGTCATGACATGCATCCTGTACGTAGTGGTGAGTGGGAACCTAATGTACAACAGCTTCCCAAGTGCTGTGTTGTCCCAGAAGGCATGGTCGGTGCTGGCAACAGGCATGCTTTTACCCTGCGCCTTCCTACGCAGCCTGAAAGCAGTCTCCAGACTCAGCATGCTGTGCACATTGGCACACTTTGTCATCAGTGGCATGGTAATAGCATACTGTCTGTCACGAGCACATGAGTGGGCGTGGGATGAGGTTCGATTCTACATAGATGTCAAGAAATTCCCCATCTCAGTGGGCATTGTGGTCTTCAGCTACACCTCGCAGGTCTTCCTTCCATCCCTCGAGGGTAACATGCAAAAGCCTGAAAAGTTCCAGTCCATGATGGAGTGGACTCACATCGCTGCCTGTGTCCTCAAGGGTCTCTTTGCACTGGTGGCATACCTTACCTGGGCAGATGCCACAAAGGAGGTTGTGACAGACAACCTCCCACCCACAATCCGCTCCTGGGTCAACATTTTGCTCGTCGCCAAGGCGCTCTTGTCATACCCGCTACCATTCTTTGCTGCTGTGGAAGTATTAGAGAAATCATTATTTGGGGACACTGACTCTGCCATTTTCCCAAGTTGCCATGCCCCTGGTGGTGGACTCAGACCCTGGGCACTGGCCTTGAGGGTGGGACTGGTGCTTTTCACTCTCCTGATGGCCATCTTTGTTCCACACTTTGCCCTGCTCATGGGACTCACAGGGAGTCTCACAGGTGCAGGGCTTTGTTTTCTGCTGCCCAGTTTGTTCCACCTCAAGCTCCAGTGGCGCAGACTTCTCTGGCATGAGGTGCTGTTTGACATCCTGATCTTCATCATCGGAGGGATCTGCAGCATCTCCGGGTTCATTCATTCTATTGAGGGGCTTATCGAAGCCTTCGGCTCTGAAACTCCAGATTAATAGAAAAAAGATTAATTTATTCCACATGCAACTGACTGGCAGCCCAAATCCAATCCACTTTAACAAAAATATTAATTTCTTATATATTATTTTATTTATTAAAATATTTTTAGTCCTTCAAAGTGTTGTGACAATGCAGTTATAATTTTAACACAAAATTTACCCCCATGTTGAATCACATCTTTTGTGATGATGCCACAAATCCAATTAATCATAATTATAGATAAAATTATAACCTGAATATTAAAAAATACATAATCAGGTGTAAAGGGTCATAAAATCTATTATGTACTCAGGATGTCACCTTGCGATATATAGGGGCAAAATTTTAAGAAATGTGTTATGTGTTAAAAATATTCCAAATATTAAATGTGGAGTGGGTGAATCAGTGTGCTTGGAGGGTAAATGGTGGTTAAATGGCTTTTGAAAGAACAATAGTTTTGTTCTACATTTCATTATCGCATTATTCTGTGTGTAAACTAAATCAAATAAAACAAGCCGCTGTGTGTGTGTGTGTGTGCAAAACCGAAATTGTGATAAAATATGAAATCGTTTATGAGTTTATGTATAAGAAATGTAATTAAAGTGGTTTATGTGCTGTAAATTACATCCACTGAACGCCTGACCAGGACAAAATGATAAAACACACAATGATAATAAATAAGACGTTTTCATCAGCATTCCAAGGTAACTCATTTAAAATTGTTTAACAGAAGGGGACGCTGTGTCTTTTCTGTGTACTACTTACAGGAAAAGGTCATACATTACACAATATATATCATTATACAAGGTTCCATCAGACACAGTTGTGAAGAATTTGGGATTCTCCAATTCACCTTCTCTGCATGTTTTTGGACTGTAGGAGCACCCAGAGGAAAGTCACACAGACATAAAGCGAACCTGAAAACTCCACACAGAAAGTACTTGGAAAGAGAATAGAACAGAATTGCCTTTATTTGTCATTACACATATACAGATGTACAGTACAATGAAATTGTTTCGTCATATATCCCAACTCCTATTAAGATTGGAGTCGGAGCACAGGGTCAGCCATCACACAGCGCCCCTGGAGCTGACAGGGTTAAATGTCTTGCTCAAGGACCCCAACAGTGACCCTGGATTTGAACCGCCAACTTTCTGGTCTATAGACCAGCGCTTTATCCATTAGGCTACACTGTCCCAGTGGGGGTCAAACCCAGGTCCAGCAGTGCAGCCTCTGGGTAATAACAAATTGACAGGATTAAAAATTCACATAGACGGATAGATAAATTGATAGATAGATATACAGATAGATGGAT
>JANDJT010000050.1:2468273-2479662 GCA_024331685.1 Stegophilus panzeri
GGGCCCCCCCCCCCCCCACTCCCACCCCCACGCCACACCTTTCCACCGAGCATACACACATACACCCCGACACCCCCTCGTGTGCAGCCGCAGGATCCCCTTACATACAGGCTAGATACAAGCTACAACAGAAGGAGTTGGGGTGTAAAAGGATTGAAGGGGGTGTTCTAGGCCCCTCAAAGCACAGGATTAGAGCTAATGTGCCCTCCCTGGGTCCTAATCTCTTCAGAGAGGCGATTTTGTTTGAGGGCTGCAGGGCAGTCAGATAAGTATCTATTACAGCAAGTCCTTCTTATCCTCCCAACACCCCCCGTCAGAAAACGAGGCCCCAAAACCACTCGCATGTCCACCCTCTCAGCCCTCTGATACGTGCAAGCCGCAAAAGCAAGTGCTGCCCTTTTTAGCGGCTAAGCTGGAATTAAGGGCTCAAGCCTTATGGAGGGCCAACAGGACCCATATTTACTCCATCTGGGAAGCTCAAAGCCGAGCGATTGAGGTGAATCAAAGGCAGGGTGAAAAGGGGGGGGATGGCGGTCTTTTCTGTCTCGCCGATTAGCCAAAGGGAACGTAGGAAGCCGCGCAGCGACCAAAATGGGAGATCTGATAGGGGTAATCTTGTTAGGATCATCCATGAGTGGGATGAAAAGATGGAAAATGGCATTTTTTATTATTATTATTATTATTATTATTATTATTATTTAGTGCTCAGGAGCTAATTGGGAAAAAGAATGCACTCAAAGCCCAATTTCTTTTCATGATACATATAATTCTCTCTGAGAAGAAATTCTTTAAGAGTTTGGTCTTTTCTTAAGATTCCTATAATGCTCATCATATTTGTGTTTGCTTCCTTTACCAGCTTTGCATTACTATTGTCTTGTTTTACTGGTCATCTTGTTGTGAATTCGTTTTATCCCCAAATCGGGTTTTTAATTAGCCGAGAACTGGGCAAGAACGTGTCTGACCCAGTCATTAGTCACTGGAAATGTGTTGATTATTGGCAACAGCACAACAATCAGCACCAATGTGAGCCAATGTACAGAAAACACCCAAGCACATCTGAGTTTAAAAAAAAAGATGATCTTTTTGTTCATCGATTTGAAAAATATGCATTGCAACATTTTTAAGCACTTCCAAAAAAAAATAAGCAAACATTTTACACTTCGAGCATAAGGCACAAATTAAGTTGTCGTCTTTTTGGCGATATTCTAATCATAAAAAAACAAAACAAAACAAACAAACCCGATAGCACAAATTAGTGTCACCTTAAACAAGATGGCACTGCTAGAACACTTTTCATTGAGCACTAATAACAAATAAACTGAAATATGCAAAATAAAATACATTTTAAAATAGTCATGTAAAGCTAAAAACTAACAACGAGCAAGATGTGGCTCTGTAGGCTTTAGAAAGTATGTAGCAGCATGAAAACTGTATTTTTATCGTTAACAGAATTTTAAAAAATTAAGTTTGTTTTTGTTTGTTTTTTTTTTTTTTAAATCAGCCCGTATGACCTTGACTCTCATACTGTGAGAAATAATTTTTTTTTTTTTTTTTTTAAAAGATACAGGAATGAAAACAAAAATGAAATATATTTTAGAGGTATAAAACCTCTAACTCAAAAGCATAAATAAAAACAGTGATAGTTTAATATTTCCGCATAGCTACTAAATAAAAAATATATACGGTATTTGCGTGTAAAGAACAAAACACCGGGTCCGCAAACGTTTGCGCCGTAGCGAGAACTAACTGTACGTCAATGCTTGCTGTAGCAGTGATGAGAGTTCAGCGGGAGAACTTCCTGGGTCTGAAGGCAGGGACGAGGAGCTGATGCGGGACGCTCCTCTCCTCCGGGACGGGGGCCAGATCTTCTGCAGAACCCCATTTCTTCCGCGAGTGAAACAGGGACGTTAACTTCCTGTTGCGGCGCTCGGTCACCTGCGCTGGGCTGTGGTATCCGGCGTCTTCAGAACGGAAAACAAACAACTCAAAACCAGAACCTTATATTACTCGTGCTACTCATCTTGAGGGTCTCACAAGAAATTTGCAAACACCCCCATAATACTGAAAGCAGCATGTTATTGATACATTAATGCTTTCTTCATTTGATTTTTTTCTTTATCTTTTGTCTAATTGTATTGATATTAATGCTTTTTTTTTGTCTAACTGTATGAGTATGATATGCATCGATTTTGCTGTGTGACTCAGGGTTTTTTTATTTTTTATTTACTTTGTATTTTTTTTTTTTAAATAAAAATCAACTAGCAATTATTTTTTAAAAATTAATTAATTAATTAATTAATTAATTAACCACTAAATACAGCCATAACAACAATGGTGACCATAGTAACAGTAAGGCAGTGAATGACTTTAGTAAGGAATAAAACACGACATGGCATGCCGTTCTAGAAATCCCCGAAATGTTTATTCCTCTTATACTAGATCAATTTCCAAATAAATTATTATTCATTTCATTAAAGAATGTCAAGTCACACTATTTATCCGTTTATAGCGACGTTTAACGTGACCGTGTAACTTGCAGAACAAGTTGATCAGTTCACCAGCAGCTATAAACAAACAGTCATTCCCTCATCAGCCTCTCTTTTTCATTCTCTTGAAGTTAAGAAGTAAATTTAAAAAAATAAATAATAATAAAAAAAAGCAACCGTTCCCTGACAGGTTACTCAGAGAACCACAAAGCCCTCCGCCCTGAAGACTTTCCTATGTCAGAAAAGTGCTGACGCTGGAGACTCCTTCCGTAAATGATAAAAATAAAACCTCACCATATCTCGAACACATTATTTATGTCGAGTGTCTGCTATCCAGTTTTACTTTGTAAGTTGTTACTATAATCATGAGACGGTACAAGAATGTATAAGTGCCTGCTGTTACGGAAAATTAATCAACATCTGACCGATCAGAATGGAGAAAAGATAAGGTGGATGAATACTGACGATTAATCGAATCATTTGAAACAAAGCAGAAAACACAGTAGGGGTCATGCAGGAAGGTAGGTGAGGTCTAGAGGCATCCCATACATTTGGGTGAGCCAGCTCTATAAATACATAAAAACATGGAGAAATTCTGTATGACTGATTACTCACTCAGATCACTGCTCTCCTCTGCTTTCTGGATATTCAGGTAATGGGACGCCAAGTGACCGCTGTAGTCTCGCACATTCTCCTTAGCGCCTGAACACATAGTATCGGTGTAAGCATACATCTTTATTATTACGGAAAAATCCGCTGTTTCACTTAACCGCAGGTTGACCACGGTCCAAAAAAAAAAAAAAAAACGAAATAGAAAATTCCAGACAGTAAACATTCATAATTCGAAAATTGCACGCGTTCTGAGTAACATGATGAAAACGTCGTGCGGTACCGCCCGGGACGCTAATCATCCCTTTGTCCAGCATAGCAGAAGAACGGTGAGTACAGTACAATAAACATTTTAGAGATCGAGGACGAGAAAGAGAGACACCACATTCACAACTTTCATTATTATATAATTGTTCTATTTTATTATTTGTTATTGTTGTTAATGTCTTATTGTGCCTAATTTATAAATGAAACTTTATCATAGCTATGCACAGTATAGTGTTCACTACTACAATGGTCATACTGTATTATTATTATTAGTAGTAGTAGTAGTAGTAGTAGTAGTAGTAATTAATTTATTTGATAATTTTTTTTTACTATAGTGTATAGGAGATTACCACAAACAATCATTTCACCCCTGTACTGAGAAAAATACTGACTTATACTAGAAGTCTTATGGCAGCTAATGGAGCTGCAACATAAACAGTTGTGGGAAACATATTTTTTTGTCAAACGAATTCAATAAAATCCTCAATAAAATGTATCCGTAAAATTAAATATTCATGCCACAAAACGATTGAATTCTCGATTCTGATTGGTCAGCGGGTTTTGATTCGTTTTCTATGACAGCAACTCGGACACTAATTCAGTCACAGGTTTATTTTAATGCTCTCGTTCTACTACTTTCTGTACATTTCTGAGTTCACAACTACTTCACAGGGAAATGTACGGAATTATGTTCCACATAATAGATTAGAATAATAAAACAGATGAAATAAACAAATTTAATTTAAAAAAAAAAAAAAAAAAAAGAGACGAAAACCTCTGACTGATATGGTGACGTTTTCTGTGAGAAGGACGTTTATTTAACATTTAGAGGTTTCAGACTTTTTTTCAGACAGCGGAAAGTCTACCGTGACGAGTTGCGGTTTTTTTGCCTTATTAACTTCAAGAGGCTGGTCCACTAACTTGTTTCGCAGATGTTCTAGAACATTAAATGTAACTATAAACCGATTTAAAAAGTATTAGATGTCAACGTTTAATAGATTTAAAAAAAAATTAAGCTTTGACAATTGCTGTAGTATAAGAGGATTAAAACCCTTGTGTTGATGTTACTGGAAAATATCAACTTTACATCAGGCCGCACCCGGTCATTGATTACCGTCCTATAACAGTTCATCTCCTACAACTGTGTTTTAGTCCTTGTAGAATTCGTTTACTTGTTCAGAGGGAAGAGTTTGTGGATTTGTGTTACGAACAAAGTAAACAGGGAAGTGCCTCGGTTTCTGCCTAAAACGACAAATCTACATACATACTGTAGATCTTCAAGACTTCCTCATGTCTTCTCGTCTCGTCGTAAGATTGTATTGTTCGTTCTGAATTTCAGTATTTACTGACTGATTTCAACACCCGCCCTTAGGCTTCCGTTATAAGACGGTTTGGAGTAAACTTCTGTCTGTGGTAAATCACACACACGCTACACTTGTGATTTTTAACGTTACCGTATTACGGCAAAATGAAATTGGAAAACCCCACAAGTCCGTTATAGCATAACTGTGATTATAGGAGCAGAGCCGGCTTACCGTACGTTTGGATGAGTAGATTAAATATATGCGTATGGCCATGTAGTGCAGCAATGTGTAAAGGTGTGTATCCCTGTAAACAGAAAGGTTTTAGTCTCATTTGAAATATGTATAACGTACAACTAATAAAATGAACAAAAACTATGCACACTTACACCCTGGCGCATCCCAAGCCGCAAATCCACCAAACACGCATAAATCAGGGAAGAATCAGGAAGGGAGCGAAAGACAGAGAGATGGAGGGAAAGAACGAAAGAAAGAAAGAAAGAAAGAAAGAAAGAAAAAAAACGAGAGGGTGAGAGGACACAAATTAGGTAAGGTTACAGCAACAGACCCCGATGACAGCATGATAATTGCCTGGTAATTCAGTGCAATTGCTCCTCTCAGGGCCCAGCTATTGGAATACATGAGGACATTGTTTAGGGGAAGTGATTAACATGACACAGTTTGATTTATGAACATGCGCTGTGAAGCGGAGTCCGCGTTCATTTGTACAGCTGGGTTTGGTGCTTCGCCTTCGAGAGGAGTTATGTCAGAAGCTTGGAAACCAGGCAGGCATGTGAGAACGGCGTCACTGTACGTTACCAATTTCCCATACGAACAGAGGGCAAACCAGGGCAGTTACTTACATGCTGCAAAACAAAACAAAAGAGACAGAACGACATCTTCCTTGTTTAATTAATGAAGCTATAGGACAATAAATTCATCCTACGATACTGACAAAAGGTACGTTTTTAAACAGACAAATACACAAGGCTACGCAACGGACTACTGGAACCTTTCTAATCAGTGGGACTTACAGCTTTGGTGTTGATGTCGGCCCCTGCGTCAGCCATCGCACTAGCCATGTCCTCTTTCCCGTGTTTAGCAGCCCAGTGCAGAGCGGTCTGAGAAACACACACAGCGTTCGGTATAATATAACATAACATATCACATCTGCAGTACTGTACATAGCTGCAAGGTACAGTTTCTGCATTATTGTAGATTTTAGAAGTCAAAGTTACTATCTATGAGAAATAACAGGCATCACAAACTGGTAATAAAGTAAACACCTACGCATGTTGCGTATGAAAACGAATAATCATTTTCTACTCGTATATGGGCTGTAGAGCGGAACTTTTTAACCTCTGTGTAACCATGGAGCGTTTTTAACTTAATTCTACAAACCCCCTCAGCACAGATTTCATCAACATTGTTTTTTATTACAGCCAGAGAGGTTGTTTTTTTTTTTTTTTTAATTTTATTTTAATTTTATTCCTGAACTTTTCTCAGACAGGATACAATTAATTCAAATTATTATTACATTCCACTTGACTTTATATTAAAACAACTTGTTCTTCCAGTTATTGAGTTTTAGAATAAAAATCATTCAAGGCAAGGGAGCAGTCAAACCAGCTATTAACTATAAGAACTATATGATAAAGATGAGAACTTTTATAGTGATATGTTGGGATTCCCCAGCTTTAAGAACCACTGACGGAGAGGAACGTTATCAATGTTGTCCTTACTGCTAACCAAAAAGGTGTCTTATTCAAAGAAGACTCAAATTGCCAACAGGTAAGACTTACGACGCGTCGGAAACCACACGACAAACAAACGGCGGAGATTTAGGGAGTTCTGTACATGCGAGTATACATTCATTTGGACCCTACATATTGCAGTGCATTGTGGGATTTCATGAGATACTCTCCAGTATGCTTTTAGAAACTGACTATAAAAACAGCAGACTCTCAGAATCGTTCACCGTGTAGATGCATATATAGACAAAGACAAATCTTATTAACAAATTATCTTAAGGGAGGAGTATAATCCAATTATTTACAATAATTTTACGTATAGTACACAAATATGTACCACGTATTGATTAGACCTTTTTTTATTCCTCACCTACATAAAAAAAAAAAAAAAAAATGAAACCAGTTTTCTTTAAATGCTATTTGAGTTATTTGAGATACCGCTTGCGTGTACGCTAAACACACGTCTTGTTCTGCATGATGTTGTTGGCTCATGTAAGGGAAAAAAAACACAGCGGTATAATAATTAACAGGGTGGTGTGATGCTGCCCAACGCAAAGTGATTTTCCTACAACTGCAGTCCTTCAAGCACCTACTCTGGAAGTTAATAAAACTGAACAAAATGCAGCTTTTAAGTGAGAAATCACAACGAGTTTTCTGACGCTTACAACGTGCTGCCACTGGAGACTCCGCCAATGTATGTTCAATAAATATATCTCACTGCGGAAAGCTTCCCCAAATCAATGATTATACGTTTTCTCTGTTAGGCAATAATGTTTTTAACATCTTTAAACTTGTATTATTGTTATTCGAAGATGTGGGACGTACAAGTCCCCGTTTTTGACTTGTCACTCTAGGAACAACACATTAAAACGTAGAGGTGTTTTAGAACGAGTACGTTCAAATAAACCTGTGATTTTCCTGGCAGAAAGTTTGAAGATTAATAAACATCTGATGTGAAAATCCAACAGTAACGTGATACGAGATTAGTTAAATTAAGTGGCTCTTTGATTCCTTCTTTAGTTAAGATCACAGGTCTAATCCCTTACACGGCTTTCTGGGGGTGGGGGGGGGGAGAAAAGAAAAAAACAAAAAAACAAAAAACACAATCACTAGGCAACATGACCCGAGTTATAGCTCGAGTAATACACGAGGTTTGCTTTTCCTGGCCACTCCGCTCTCCACAGCTCACACAACGCCAGAAAATGGACACGGCCATAGGCTTCTCTTGGTCATTGGAGGAGGGGCCCAGCTGTGCGCGAAGAGGACGGGTTCCTGCCATCTAATGGCAGCCTAATTACAAAACAACAAACCAGTGTGCCCACTGCGGGGGAAGCTGGGGCCTGTCACCCGGCACAAGATTGATGATGTTGGTATGACCCTGTGATGGAGGACCCACCCAGGCATCAACCCACTGACAAGCCCATCAAGAAGACACAGAGCCACCACACACACACACACACACACACACACACTGAAGCTACAATAATGGACAAGCACAGAGAACAGAAATGATGGATTCTACATGCGCAAACCTGATGTTTAACAACACACTCGGGCTAAAATAGCACAAACTAGAAAGCAGAGACATGTACAGTAATCACATGTGCACACACGCTTTCATTTGTTCAAAAGCTTAGCCAGGGTTGTACAGCAGGACTCGCTATATTTATCTTCGAAACAGTGACAATAACAAATGGAAAGACTGGGTGAGAAGTTTCTAGTCCATAAATTGTTGAAGGATGTAAATAATTGGGGTAAATAACTGAATAATGAAATCAGCTTGACGTGTTTATAAAAGAATAAAATGAATAAAAAGATGTGTTATGTTTCCTTTTCTATCATTTATTTCTGTCGGTTGTTAAAGGAATTACGCTACATTGCCAAAACCGCTGCTGCTACTGTTTTTTTTCCTCATCTATATTCCACTGTATGTGTCCTACTGCAGCGGGACGACCCGCAGCCCCTCCTCTAAGCTCGGTCCTTGAGACAGATTGTGATAAATGGAGTCTGACTCTTCTATCTACGGACCCATTGTCCTCGCTGTCGCACTCTCGAGACGGATTGGTCATCGCGCCGTTCGAGCGACGGGCCGACAGGTCTCTGGGGGCGGGGTGTGACGGACGATGGAATACAGGACGTGGTGTCTCCTGTCCTTATTGCTCAACTTCCTGTCTAGGCCCTGCGGGGTGCCCCTCTGGCCACGTCGAGTAAAATACAACATCCGTGTCCTGTTCTAAAGGGGACTGTTAACAAGGGACACAAAAGGGATGCACTGCCACATATTCATGGTGTCTTTTTAAAAAGGGAGGAGATGGGAAAATTATATACTTACAAACTGGAGGAAGGAAGAGTCGGTTCAGGACAACAGGAAGGGGCCGTGGTATACAGGACATGAAGGGAAGACACAGAGAGAGAGAGAGAGAGAGATAAAAGGGGGGGGGGGTAAGGGAATGGGTACAGGTGGCTTTTCATTCACACGTTATTTATCTTGCACTCGCTGAAGGACAGGTCCAGCTTGCAATGCTCAAAGGCGAAGAATGTTTACGCTGCATCTGGAATGCCGGCCGTTTATTTTTCGGGTCACCCTGCAACAGGCGCAGCTGGAATTCCACCCCCCCACCCCCCTTACATGGAGCTTCAAACATGTGAAAGGAAAACGTAGATAACGCGTAGGTCAGGTTACCTGCCACTGCTGCAATAGTGCGTTCTTCAGCACGAGACTCAAGGCAACTCTTAACCACTTTGAGCGTGTCGAGGAGTTAAGCCAAAGCCGAACAAAAATAAAATAAAAAAAATAAAAACCCCAGAGCATCCCTCTCAGATAATGACGAAGCTCTGATAAAACCTCAACAGTCACTTAAGACAAGTAGCGACCCTTAATGACAATTAGGAAATTCTATTATAAACCTCAGCCAATCTGGCACTTCGCCAACTTAATCAAAAGGTGCTGGATTGTCCTGCATGACTTGACCAGCTTGGCATGCAACTACAGGCTGGCAGGAATGGGAAGGGAGGGAGGGCATCAAAGCCACCCGAGGTCAGACTCGCCATTGTTCCCCAATTAATCCTAGCCTGCGCTATTACTTTCAGATTATCTTTAAGTGGTTGAAGTCTTTGAGGTGGCACCTAATCTCCCCTGTACTTCAATGCATGCTGTTGTATCTTGTCCGGGTGGGGAAGGGAGAGGCTTAGCGGCTCTTAGAAGGTGGTCCGAGCCAGGACACTGTGAGAACTCCAGGCCAGGGAGGGACAACAAACACTACGGCAAAAGCTCTTAAGCGCACATGGAAGGGAGGGAGAAGAGACAAATAAAAGGATTTGAGCTTGTTTTGAGGGTGCAGGAGCTAAAAAGCCATCTTTCATAATCCTTTTGATAGTAGGCCTTTGAAATGTAAGCCTGGGACAGGACCCCCCCGCACCTTTTTTTTTTTTTTTTTTTTTTTTTTTTTAAAACACGTTCCTTCACTCTGCACTTGGGGATGATGAAAGAAACTGCATGGCGTCACAGACTTTGCGAGAAGAGACGTGACCAGAGATCAGGAATGATTTGTTATTTACACAGGCCTTATGAAAATACATATGTGCAAGCTCATTTTGCATTCCTCATCCAGTGAGAATGAAGATAAAAATGTAACTGTGCTGTTACTCACCCCCTAAAAAGGTGTTAGCCACCATCCAGAGGAAAATATAAGAAATAGGAGGAAAAAAAAAAAAAAAGAAAAAAAAAAAAGGGAACAGAAAGATATTATTGGCAAATAGTTACAAAGCTTAACTGTTAGATCAAAGCAAATGCTTAGAAGAGCAGGAACTTACTGAAGTAAAATCCTGGTTTGGTGTGAACATACAAAAAAACACACAAACAAAAACAGGATTTGTAAGAACAGGACTTAAAAATATGTTTTAGAAGGTTCGATCTGAAGTGTAAGGTGGTAAAAGTAAAACTACTTTTTTGTTGGCCAGCGACACGTCCTGTTTGAGCAGCTGTTTGAGGTGCGAGAGTCTGCCACATGCTGCAGAGTAGATCCACTCTTTCTCAACAGGATCCAGCTGCAGTGAAGAACACGACAAGAACCTATTCAGGTAAACATCTCCACTAACATCATACTGCCGTTTAGACAGAGGAGAGCTGCATCATGAACCACAGAAGCAATGTGAAATGCAATGGCTTTTTTTTTTTAATTGTCACATTTGCTAAGATGTTGCAAACTAACTTCATCATTAGAATCAGAATAACAAATCACATTTACTAATAGTGCACAGGTTTTCAAAAAGGTGATTTGTATGGAGCCGTACACAATAGAAATAGACTTGAAGATTGGCGTGTAATGCACAAGAGATCCAGATGTGAAATTAAACAGATGTACTCGCATTAGGACTGAGTGATAATGCGATACAATACTGTTATTGTCAATTGTGTTACAATACAATTTTCTGCAATATTATGGACTTAATATGGACAAACTTACAAACTGCAAGCAGCTGATTTGAAGTAAAAATTCTGTAGTTTTATCTTTAAAGTGATAAATATATATATTTTTTAATATAAAAAAAATTAAAAGATTGTTGTTTTTTGTAGGTATTAAATAATGCACCGGACAATTTATTTTATTTATTTATTTTTTCAAATGCAACACTGCTGCATTGCAGGAAATTGCTCGCCAACCTGAATTTTTGCCTAAATGTCCTGTTTGGCAGGGGCTACGGGTTAATATTATATTAATGTGTTTGTTCTAATACATTACTGTTTCCATAGTAACAGATAGAGCGAGAGAGAGTGTGTGTGTGGGGGAGAGAGAGAAGGTGAGAGAGAGAGAGAGAGAGAGAGAGAGAGAGAGAGAGAGAAGGTGTGAGAGAGAGAGAGAGAGAGAGCGAGAGAGTGTGTGTGAGAGAGAGAGTGAGAGAGAGAGAGAGAGTGTGTGTGAGAGAGAGAGTGAGAGAGAGAGAGAGTGTGTGTGAGAGAGAGAGTGAGAGAGAG
>JANDJT010000050.1:2479996-2498669 GCA_024331685.1 Stegophilus panzeri
AAACACTGATAATGGTTTTTTAAAAAAAAAAAAAAAAAAAAAAAAAACCACCCCAGAGGAGATTAATACTTCTCTTTAAAAATGACACTTACAGCCACAGCTGCAGAGCCTACACTACCCGTAGATTCCTCCTCCTGCTCCGATTCTGACTGGAAAAATGGAAAGGGGGAGAGAGAGAGAGAGAGAGAGAGAGAGAGAGAGAGAGAGGGTAAGTTCTTTCTAATACAAAACAAGTCTGTCATAACTTATTAGATCTGTTATTGATCTCCAATACACAAAACCTCTCCCGTATGAGTGTCAAAGCAGCAAGTGTCCTCCTTCTCACTAGTACTGTGTGTGTGTGTGTGTGTGTGTGTGTGTTAGTCACAAAAAGAATTTCAATCACAGTCATGCTACTTAATCAAGCAGTGATGTGTGAGATTCCTTGGTTTGTCGTAAGCACAGCAAACAGACCATAGACATCAATACGCACTCACACACAAAAAAAAACAACCAGATCATCACAGAAGAGGAAACAAAACATGACTTCTGGTCACAGAATGGACATTACAGTAAACAGGTTTCTGGGTAGTGATACAGTATGAAACAAACAAACAAGAAAGCAAACAGAAGTCCAATCATGCAAAGGATATTAAACTTAATACGCACTCAAGAGAGAATACAGGGGAAAGGCGGTTTCCACCCTCTTTAAAAAAGACAAGGTCAGGCATGCGGTCGAAACCCGAACAATTTGCTTCACTGAAAGCTAAATTGCTCGCGTTGTGTATTTTACTGTTTTTGAAATTTATGCTCACAAGAGGCCAGCGCTTTGAGGGCCAATCTGGCTGTACATACGTACGCAGGCTGACCGACGCGTCGGTCCACGTGTTCACCGGAGAGGAAAGACGGCGCGGCTTGCCGATTCTAGAAAAGCGAGCGACTGCTAATCGTTCCGAGGGCCGCGGAGCTGCGGTCAGCCAGACGCAGAGCAAACACACACTTTCTTTCATCTGCGCCGTGCTAACTGTCCAAACTGTCCACTGTAAACGCTGCCGCATTTAACAGCTTAAACAGGCGTGGAGCCACGGGCCTTTTCCACCGGGAAGGAAAGTCAGAAAAGAGAGAGAGTGCAACAGGCAATTATTAACTGTCAAGGTCTGAACGTTCTCACACGCACGTCCTGTGATCCCGGTCTCGAAGCTCGGAAGCAGACGAGCGTTGCCGTGGAAACGCACCGTAGGAGCTTTTACCTTGTTAAAAATGTTAACATGTTAATATGATATCCGCATTTTTCTCTATGCACGATTATGACCTGCCCTTCGTCCGATTGCATGGATGACACTCAGGTCTAATAAACGGTCACGTCCACGTGTGCGAGGAAAAAAAATTAATAAATAAATAAAAACACACAACAGGATAGCTGCACCCAAAACTGATATACATGTGAATGGTGGGAGACGAGAGATGATTATTTTCTCTCTAATCAGGTAGAGCATGTTGCTGTTTTACACAACAACACAGAGCATCTTTCACATGGAAATGCAAGGCCTCTTCATGCGGTCATTCTGCCCCAGGCACGTCCAGTAAAGCAGGTTAATTAATCTGTCGCCCTCTGGTGGTTAAACGCAGCATCACAGCATAGCACAGAATAACACACTGGATTTGATACATGCATCAAATTCCGTCTATATTCGGGTTGCGGCCGTATTCCGGAATAGTCCTGTATACGTGTTTGTTGTAAGTAAGTATGCCTTTCCTAAGAGTTGCCATTTCTAAATACTTAGCCTACAGCTAAGCAACTGTTAGCACCCACAATTCCTTGCGAACTGAGCATGCGCATAGATCTAGTGGATTTTCTGAATAACGGGCAACAAATTCCCGATCACATACTGGCATATTCCAGGGGTAGGAATCAGAATCGGGCAATCGGAGTACGGCATTTACATGATTCATTACTAATCAGAATATACACACACACAACCGGTCAAAAGTTTGTGGACACTCGACTGAAACGTTTCTCATGATCTTAAAAAGCTTTAGATCTGAAGTTGTGTGATGAAATGTTTGAAATCGGTGTTGTAGATAAAAATAGAGCTATGCCGACATTTTAATTTCTTTCATTAGAAAATTTACATTTTATCTACAAAAAAATTTATTTTATTTTTTTTAAATTGGGTGACTTGGAGTGAAATATTCCGAAAAGCAGCCGATAAGAGTCCGGCGTCGGTGTGAACTCCTTTAATACCGTTTAAAAATCATCTCAGGGAAATTCCTCAAGAAATCGCTCGATAAAATGCCAAGAATACATTTCTGGAAATTCTAGGCAAAAAGCGTGTCTACTCTGAAGATGCTAAAATATTAAACTATTTTGGATTTTTTTTTAACACAACATAATTCCCATACTTCCATTTGTGTTACTCCAGAGTTCTGATTATTATTATTATTATTATTATTATTATTATTATTATTATTATTATTATTATTATAAAATGGGGGGAAAAACAATAAAAATAAAGAACGAGTGTCTAAACTTTTGACCGGTAGTGTATGCAATTAATTAATTAATTACACACATACACACACATTTGAATACTGATGTGTGTAAACATAGCCACTTTCTTTTGGGATTTGTAAAGCTGACTATACCAACCTTTGACCCCGAGTCCTTTTCCAGTTCATCCTCTGCGTCTGTGGGTTCTGGGTTCTCCCCTGACAGAGGTTCTGGGTTCTGGTCAACCGTCACCTGATTATTAATGATAGACAAAAGATCCATTAGCAAAAACAACGCAGAGAGCCACACACAACATCCTTTTCTGCACAGTTCACTAACTGTAAACAATATCGAGAGACTCTGGCCTAATTCACACACTTGGCGCCAGTTTAAAATCATCTGCTTACTAAATAAAAATACTAGCTGTAGCACATTTTAAAATGAAGTTACATAAGACAAAAAGGTTCGGATATACAAAGCTGCACGTTTGTCTTAGATGGACACCGACACCCCCTAATTAACTTTAACCAGCCTACTGCGATTTCCATATAACAAAGAAAACACACCCCAACTGTCTCTACTGTGAAACTGGTATCGTGAATTAATATCTAATATTTGCATGTTCATTTGAATTCGAGTGCTCGTTTACTTTTTTTTTTTTTTTTTTTTAAATTGCTAGAATGCTCACATTACAATGACTGTAGTACCGATGTCTATTATTTGTAACAGGATACAGTACCAGTTGCCCTGCTGTACCGTTAAACCTCACGACCCACATTTATCATCAAACCGCACGCACATGCCCCATTATATTCCAAATTCGCCTCTTGTTCATCAAACACCCTCACATTAGGCTCATTTGCTTTGCTGTGAGCTATTTCTGCTGAAGCGACACAACAGATCTTGGGTCTCATGTCCAATTCACACCCAGGCTGAAAGAAAGGCTCTGACGCAGCATTTCCAGGAAGGAAATTAACACTTAGGAAATGTGGCATAGCTGTTAGCTCACATAACGGTGACTGTTGAACTTGAGAAGAAAAAAAAAAAAAAAAAAACCAAGCTGGCGCTCATCTCCGACATCTGCTATTTATGAAAAATAAACTAGCAAAGCAAACACAATAATGATCTCGTCACCCCGTTATTGTTGTGCTTTACTCTCTGATCGTAATAATCTTTGCGAACTTCTTAAACCTCGGTTCAAAATCCCGTCTCTCTACAGACAGGAATCTGTACTGGTATCACGATGTAGCTTCAGGATCAGGAAACTTCTGGTTTCTGCAGTTACACACTAGAGACCCAATCAGGATCAAGGATTCAACACATTGGTGAACTACATCCAAGCAAACAAAGCGGAACACTTCTGTCGGACTTCTGTATAACCATCTTGTTCGTGGCTGGAGAACGGCTTCGTGGCAGCAGTTTTCACATCCTTCGAATCCCTGATCGAGCGTTTTCTGCCATAGCTTCCATAAGATATTGCAATATCGAGCTAGCACGTCGCTTCCTGTTCATCTGTGGCCTTTCCCGTACGCACGCTCAGAACAACTGACCGGCAGGGAGGACCGTCTCCTTACAGAGACGTTTCCTGATCAGCTAATAAGACCATGTGAAAATTCTCTGATTGCAGTCACTAGAGCATTTCCCCCCTCACCTTTTACCCGGTTTGGGACGGGCGATATAATAAGAATATCATCTCATGATTCTCAAAGGCATTTCTGCAATACAGAATTTACCGTGATATCAATATTATATCGTCATTTAGGCCATCCCTACCTGCTAGCTCAGCATTCCAATACCAATCTGTGCAAATACAGTCCCCTCCAAAACTATTGGAACGGCAAGGCCAATTTTTGGTAAATTGTTATTTTGTTTAAAGATATTTTTTTTTAACCCCCATTTAGTACCACCTTTCAGAAGCTAAGGTATTTACATGTCTCCCAGAAGACAAAAATAACAATTTACACCGATCATCCTGTTTGAAAGTTTACACCCCCCCCCCGGCTCTTAAATGTATCGTGTTGCCTTTTTGAGCACCAGTGAATGTTTATACCTTTTGTAATAGCTGTGTACGAGTCCCTCAGTGCGAAAAGATGGATCTCAACATCATAGTCACTGTTGGAAAGGGGTCAAATATGCAGAAGATGCTGGAAAAGCAAAGAATGTGCAGGACCTGGAGGATTTTTCTGAAGAACCGTGGGCAGTTTAACTGCTCAGGACAAACAAGGGACTCATGAAGAACTCTCACAAAATGTAGATGTGTTAAACGACATAGTACGACGCATTTTGTATCAGACCACCCAATTTGTGGGTGAGCAAAAATATTGGAACATGTGACTGACAGGTGCGTCCTGTTACCCAGGTTAGATCGATTGTTTAAACAATAAACAGCTCTGAACATCTACTTTTGATTTCAGCCTTCAGTTTCACCTGTGAAGACTGGGTTTGTTGTTCAAAACGATAAGCCAACATGAAGACCAGGGAACTGTCTATGGGAGAAAAGCAAGCCATCACAAAAGAAGAAACCAACGATTCGGTGAGGTCGATGAGTCGCAGGCTATGTATATCCATCTTTTGGTCTCAAACCCAAATGTCTGGTGTACAGTGCAAGCAAATGAATTGGCCTCGCCGTTCCAATAGTTTCGGATGGGGACTGTATAAGCTTCCTCTGACAAACATGAAGCAAGTCATGCTGCATGTGCAAGGTCACAAGGTAACTGCCCTTATTCTGTATGCATGACCCAACAGACATCACTCCCTGGACCAGTTACACCATATGCCTCACACTTGCGCCAGCTATTTTCATTTTAGTGACATGAACACTTATGAAAAATTGATTGCGGTACACTTGACACATGGAGTGTGATAATTAGGTGTGCTTGGATCAGAGGAAAACAATCAATCGCCCTCCAGAACTGGAAGCACAGAACGCAAAGCTGGGTTATTTATGACAAACAACCACGATACCAATTTCTGCTCAGCTGCCCTCAAAAAAAAGGAAAGATAACCAAACTGCAAAAGACCTGTCAGTCTGGCAGCACCTCGGATTCTCCGCTCCAGGTGAGCTAGCGCTTGGAAGCAAACAGGGCACGCATGCAGGTTTCCAAGAGAATGCCTGACTGCAAATGAATGCGAGGCATTAATAAACATCGCACGCGTTAAATCATACGAAAACGGGAACTTACTGTTCACCGAGTCACGTGGGAATGCTATCACACAAGTCATGTGTGATTACGTGTTGCCTAAATGCTCAACCTGATCCTTCAATCAGTATACATCACTAATATTTACAGGAAAAACAACAACATTATCATTCAAAATAGGTGCATGGTTTTGTTTAAAGGAAAAACTGGCTCTGTTCACTACTTGAGAACAAAAATATACATCAGCGACAAAAACAATACAATAAAGTCCAGCGTCGAATAATCAAAATTATTTCATTTATAATGAGTAATATTCGCCAATAAACTATTTTCTGCTACGCAATATAGTCTGTTATCAGTAAGCTTCGGTTGCTAAGCAACATAACAGGCAAGGATTAGCATATTCTACAGACAAAGCAATGGTTTAAGTTTGATTGGTTTAAAAACCTAGTGCATTGATACTGAATTCAGTTATGCTCACAGGTGTGCGTATAGCAAGGATTTTACAAGGGCTTCGAACACGGGTCAGTGAATTAGGTTTTTTTTGTTTTAGGTTTACAGAAAGCAACATTTGAAACACTTTCACAAGAAGGGAAACGGAGCTAAGCAACACGCGTCGTCGTGACCCAAACAAAACGTTAACGAACACTTTCCCCAACTCACGATGTACTCACATCCTCCCTGTCGTCCGAGTCTTGGGTATCAGTAACAGTAATGGTGGGTCCTACACACCATTCGACTTGGTTCATTTTTATCTTCGGCCTCCGTTCCGAAGCCGCAGGCTCAGATTCGTGCTCCTGCATGAGCTGCCTGTACTTCTTCTTCAGGATAAGGTACTTCTCTCCCTGAAGAAGAAACACATTAGAGACCCCATCGTACAGATGCTGGGTTTGAAATAAATAAGCCTAACTAAAAAATGTATTTGAGCATATTTTGGTGCTAAAACCGCCCTTTTTTGGTCAAAGATTGCTATGATCACGACTGCTGGCTTTAGAACACTGCTCGAGATCACAGAAACACTGCTATATCTGGGCCAGTCGTCATTTGGCTTTTGCCTAAAAGAGGCAGAAAGGAATCGCGGCTCAAAATAGAAATGCACTAAACCCATATTAAGTATCAAAGTAAATATGGGGCGGAAACTAAATTAGTATTGGATCGGATTTCATATTTTCCACTGTTGGGTTTTTTAAAGTTCTTAAAAGCATTAAAAAAAAAAAAAAAGTCTAAAAGCCTGCCACCAGCAGCTGATATCTGGCAATAAAGCAAGTGAGGTATCTGGTGATACGCAAAGCTCTGATGTTAGTATTACATTAAAAACAGAAAGATTCTGTAATTGAAAGAACACAAAATGTACTGTATGTTTGCTTACTATTCAAGACAATACAAACACGGTTATACATATATATATATATATATAAAATAAATAAAAGACTGTTGGTACAGTAGGAACTATTTTTTACCAGACATAATAATGATCTTAAGTGGACGCTAGGCAATATTATAACTATTATAATAGTAATGACAAAATAAAGAGACAAAGAGGCTATTCTGACTCAAATTTACGTGCGACGAGAGAACACCAGAGCTCATAGCCGAAATGTTAGCCACGCAAGACCTTCTGCTTTTTTAATTGATGGCGCAAACATGATGCGAGGCATTTTCAGGAGAGAATAAAGGCTACGGCTTTATTGTCTGTAGTCTGGATTCATGTGCGTTACAATTAGCTCGTTACGTTTCGAGTTAAATCGCACCGGTTGCCATCGTGTAGCCGAATTCCGGACACAACGTCGCGTAGGACGGACTTGGCAGCACACTGGACCATTTATGATTTGTCCACCCCGTAATAAACCGTTAAAAACACACAACACATTCCAGTCAGTTACACTACGACGGTCTTCTTAGGAAATGCCGAATCCCCCCCCCCCAAAAAAAAGACAAGTACAAGAAGCACTATAATCAAATCATCCTTCAATTACATGGGTGTATCTCAGTCATAATGATCTAAGAACAACATTTCACTAATGGTACTGATGGCATTAATGGCTGTTAAAATGGATGGAAATGTCTTACTCACATTTTCGGACTTGCACACAGCTATTCTGTCTATGATGAGCTTGAAGTCCTCCCTGTATTTGGCTGGGAAAAGACAAAAAGATTTACACTTCGTAAACAACCCGCGTTATGATGCATCATATATGTTACATTTTGCTATCCACCTGTTCTCATTAGGCAGCATTTAACAAATATGTTTTAATGTCAATATAACCTAAGCCTAACCTTAGCACACTTTGCATTTGCTCACTCCGAATGTTCACTTAAACGCCCGTTGGTAATAATACAAGCGAAACACTGTGGGTGTGAATCTCTGAGCTTGCAGGATCACCCTTTTCTGTGTGGAATCTACACGTTTGACGCTGCGTGGTAACAACCAAAACACATTCACAAGCACATGGTCACGCTGGAGATAAACTTGTGGGGGAACTGCTCAGATGTGAGACTACCGAAGCGACACTAAAACTGTAGCAACAAACGTAATGTCTACTTATTTTGGCGTAACGTTTGATGACTAGTGTGGGATGATAGAAAATTCAAATCCATTGGTGCGAATATTGATGACAATTCAAGCAAAAATTTGACTGCAAAAACCACAGCGTATACAGTACATCATTGGTGTAGTGGATTGTTGGGGTTCCCTCAGATGTTTTTAACATTAAAGATAAGTAAGCTTAGGTAGGGATTAACCTCGGGCATGTCTAAAGAATGCAAAAAGATTCCTGACTATGGAGAGCTAATGTATACTTCATTACCCTTGGATGATTAAATCTTACCTCCCACGGTCTGGGTTCACATTTTTGTGCTGCTTCGACCCGATTTTTTTTTTTTTTTAAATGTATTTATTTATTTATTTATTTATTTATTTATTTATTTTAAATGACTGTAAATGGACCCTTCTCCAAGGTTCTCCAGCATCACCATCGTCAGTTCACAGTGAGCAAAAAAAAAAAAAAAAAAAAACACCTAAATGTTGAGCTCTAGCCCAATTTTGTATTCAGTAACCTTTCCAACTATTTCCAAACACGACAGCAAAATGTTTGGGTAAAGGGTTGTCAAGACTACAATCTCTAAAATGTCCTTGTGAAACAAGCAGAGAGCCACTGCTGCCAAGAAGCTAGTATCAACTGTATGAATTAGTACCAAAAGGGTGTTGGTGCTTTCAATAATTTGGAGATTTCGTGACTTGTTTACAAAAGAGAACATGCCTACGACAACTGCAACTTTTCCGTTTTCCTGCCAGCAAGGCAGTATTGCAAAACAACAGGAAACCCAAAAGGGAAGCCAACAGTTAACAAGCCAAGTCCAGAGAATTCCTGAGGGACGTGGCTGACTTTTTTTTTTTTTTTTTTTTAAAAGGTTATTTATTACCCTGTGCTCAGTACCCTCATGGTCACCAAAGATGCTCACATCAGCGTGTTCCCACAGAGAAAACAGTCACTGCTCAAAGTCCATTTCATAAAACAAACAACTCGTCTAAATCAGGACCGTCTCCATGCACAGGGCCTTATCCCACTGCAGCAGATTTGCGAATGCTCGGAAACAATTTGATAATTGGACAGCAGCGTCAGATGGCGCCAGATGTGAGCGGCTTTGGGCACAGCTGGACTCGAGCATCCGAAGAGAGGACATGGCTCCAAATGGAGCCATGGAGCCATGTAGTGGAACATTTAAATCCATACGCTTAGTTAAGATGTTAAGTTGGTTAATGGTTCAATTCAAATACATAATGTGATGGTCCACTTGGTGGCTTAGTGTTTAGCATGTTTGCCTCGCACCTCCAGGCTTGAGGGTTCAAATCCCGTCTCTGCCCTCTGTGCGCATAGTTTGTATGTTCTCCCACATGCTTTGAAGGTTTCCTCTCTGGTTTCCTTCCCCAGGCCAAAGACATGCGCTGTACGATGATGCTCATTTCCAAATTCCAAGCACCGTAGTGTGTGAATGTGTGTGTGAATGTGCCCTGCGATGGGTTGGTACCCCATCCAAGGTGTCCTCCACCTTGTGCCACAATTTCCCTGAAAAAAGCTTCAGGCTCCCCCACTACATGTGTAGGATAAACAGTATGGAAAATGGATGGATGGATGGATGGATGGTCCACATGATCTTCTACAACAGTGTACATGGTAGTTACTTAGAAAGGTGTCAACATCTTAAGTCCAAGTACCAAACTTGCAAATCTCACCTGGAGAGTGTAGATTATGTACCTGAAAACTGCTGCTGTAATCATAAAGACCTGCTCATCCCAGGACTCATGCACAATCTGCTCATACTGAACATCCCTTCAACACACTTACAGTACATGTTATGGTATACTGCTGAAGAAAAGTAATGATTTACAATCCTACTCAACCAGGAAGTTTTTGCTTGCCCATTTGACTTGCTTAACAGGATTTAACATCTACATGTAGATGTTTATTGTTCAAAACAACTGTACAAACAAAACCAAATTCAACTGAATTGAACGTCAAAATACCATTACTACACTATTGTACCAATCAGAAGGAGGTTCACTGGGTAAACAGGTTCTTTGGTTTTGGAAGGTAGCATAACCCTATGCTCAGACTAGCAACAGAGAGGCTGCTCATGTTGTAGTTTTATCTCTTGTGGGCATGCTCAACAGTAAGTGCTAGGCTTTGGACTAGCAGTGTTGGCAGATAAGGCAAAGCAAGCTAGCATACACCAACCGGATGCAACAACGGTCTCCATTCTGTTCCATTCGAGATGTATTTTTCTTTGTAAGCTCTCTATACACAATTAACGAGAGATCTGCTGCTTGGTCGTTAGCTAGTGTGAACGTAGGATAAAGGCAACAGCTGTCTTTGAAGGTTCTTTTCATGGAGGACAAATTTAGGACAGCTGTTGGCCTGTCACCGTCATAACCAACATGGTTACACATTGGCAAATTCATAACAAATCTCATGACTAAATTCATGTGAAAAGTTACAAATGTCAAGCTTAGGGTTCATGGTGGGGCTAAACTGTCGTGTTAAACTGATTTCAGGTGTTCTCAAGTGTACCTTAGATGGTTAATGGTTTTAACTGTCTAAAGGAGCTCTACTTGAATCAGTTTCTGAAAGGGGAACCCTTTGCTGTGAGGTTCTCTTGTTTTTTTTTTTTTTTTAACTGCCATGATACGGTCCAGTGATTTCAGGTAAATAAGTAAACTTTTAGTAAAAGGCGTTACTCTGGTGTTCTTTGGATGGTTTATAGTTCTAGCGGTCTAAAGAGGTTCTACCTGAATCCGTTCCTGAAAGGGGAACACTTTTCCGTGAGGTTCAATTGTTTTCACGTCATATTTCATCAGCTATCTTGAAAAACCGCCGTCCCAGGATTTCAGGTAAATAAATATGCAAACTTTTAGTAAAAATGTTCTCCTCGGGCGTTCTCCGGACGGTTAATGGTTCTCGGGGTTCTACGTTGAACGTTCTTTGAACGATTGTGTTGTGTGGTAGTCTTTACGCATTCCCAAAATAGGACCACTCCAAAAAGGACTCCAAGGTGTTTGAAGGAACTTTTTCGTAAGGAGAAAAAGCTCGTATTGCTAAATGCCTCGTCGGAGTGTCGACATCAAGGTGTGGAAATGTTTTCAAAATAACAAAGTGACAGCAAGCAGATGAACGCCTGAACAATTCTCAGTTTACTGCTGTGGAGTTTTACACACAGAAAGGAACCCTAGTGTCGAGTTAACACCCTCAGTAGGGTATCCTGGACTAAAATGAAGACTGTAGGACCAGTTGAACCCTGTGGGGTGTTCAACACTGAGGACATTATTTTGTGCACAGAGGCCCACCGGAAATGACAGAATTCCTGCTGTAACATCATCGGCTTACACACACTTCTAATGTAAAGCAGATGGGTTTAGTTTGAGGCTTTACAGAGAACCTCCAGTGTGTGTGTGTGTGTGTGTGTGTGTGTGAGAAATGCTCATACTGGATTTAAATAAATAAATAAATATGAGCGAGTAGGTGATATTCGAGAGACAGACATGTTCCCAGAGGCGAATAATAAACCGAGCAGTGACAGAAACGTCAGCCTCTGAAGAGCTGGAAGCGGTAACGTTACCAGCATCACCATCAACAAGGAAAACGGACACAGAGAAAAGGAATAAAGCCAATATTTATACTACTCACCACGTAGGTGCAAATCACTATGGTTTACAAACCGCTTATAGGTCTTCATCAAGTCTGAATTTGTAACTTTTCCTCCAGAGGAATAGATGAAATCCAGCAGAGACGCTTCACTCACATCCCCCATGTTTAATCACGCGCCTAACTCGAGCACATTTAAATACAATGTTATGTAGTGTTATGATCGATTTCCCCCCTTCCTCCCCATCAGGCATACTATAGCATGACTTTTTTTGTTTGTTTGTTTGTTTGTTTGCTGCCTAATTTAATAAAGAGGGGGGTAAGAAAAGTCACAGTGGATGTCCAAGTTCACTCCACCCTAATACAGCACGCGCGCCTCCTACGGTTTAACCCTTTCGAGCCTGATTTGTACTTTGTGTCGAGTAAAGTGACGTCATTAAGGGGTTTTACGATTTGAAATGCTCGCGGTATGATGCGATAAGCTAGTCTAAAAAAAAAATATATATATCACGGTTTCACGATTTTAATCTTAATCTTAATGTAAAATCATAGCCATAGAAGTAATTTAGTTTGTAACGTTAATTATTTGTTTTCCGACTCGACTGCGAGTTTGTCATAATAAATCGGAGAAAAATACTGAAAGCCCCCCCCCCTCCGCTGCGCAAGATGGTATCGCCCAACTGTTGCTTCATAACACAACGCTTGATTAGTAGTGATGGGGTGGGAAGTTCGGATCATTTTACTGATTCGACTCTTTGAATCTCGTTCAGCAAAGTTAATGAATCTTTTTTTTTTTTCAAGTCATTTCGTTCTTTTCAGAAGAATATAATTAAACATGTTACATGTTAAATTCACCAACACATCTAGTACTTAATAAACTATCAAATAAACTATAGGCTAATGCAACCAAGGCTGAATTATGAGAAACGGAAATGATTCATTAATAGCTTAGCTGGGTCTTTAGGCTATGCAGTCTGTTAGTTCACCTCACCTCCCGATCTTTCGTTCTTTCTTTGGTCACGTCACGTTTCTCACGTCTGTTCCCTGGAAACAGAAACGATTAGTTCACGTCTCGAGCCTTCGGGTTCGAGTCATTCGTTCATCCCGTTTCCGGTATCGCGTGGTGCATTGCCTATGCGGCGGTTACCGGACGAGCGAATGACTCGAACCCGAAGACTCGAGACGTGAACTAATCATTTCTGTTTCCTGTACAGAACCTATGGGGATGTTGCGCGGTCAAAACTGGACGAATCACTCTCTGAGATAACTCGTTGTTCCCGAGTCATATTAAAGATTCGTTCATGAACGACACATCACTATTGATTAGGGCAGTTTGACTGGGAGGGGGCACAGGTAGCTCTGAAGATGAAGAGAAGCATTTTGCATTGCTGGTCAGAGAGGAACTGTAAAAAAAATATAAAACATGTAGTCACCATATTATCCTATAATATGATGTAATCTAACTAACGACACACACTCCACATATATTGTAGCTAGATCGCAATTCATAATATATTGCAATTTAGCCATAACTATCAATACTGTGTACAAGTCAGCAAAAAAATGCCTTGTGTTATTTTAGCTGAATTTTATTTTAATAGTTCCCATTATTATCAACAACAAGGTTGTTCACGCAACATGATGTGCATCAGTTACAGTGTGCATTCATTTGGACTGTTATTATGCCCTGTGTAATGTTTTAATGAAACAATCATTTGATCATAAATGCTTGTGGATGATAGATTGATGGATAAATAAGCAGAGGATAATTATGTAATGACACTGCAGATATAACAAAGCTATTTTATTTCCAATGTATTTATTTTATTTTATTTAATTAAAAAGATAAGGAAGCCATTCACACTTACAAGAAGACTATATAAGTAAATGACTACAAAGGTAAACGAGCAAATGGCAGGACAGGAGGTCTCAGGAGTTCATTTGATTAATTCTTGCTAATTTTCTGACCAACGATTTATTGTTAAGGCCATTAAAAGCTTAATATTTTGCCTTTTTTTTTTGCCCAGGAATAATATATATATTTTATTATACTGATTCTCTGTGAGTCTTATTATCGCCTTCATTGAAGCACGTATTCAGACGACACGCCGATGGATTTGATCTCACATGGATCATCAGGTTTTACACAAACTTGTTTCCAAAAGAAAACAAAAAACTAAAGAAAATAAAAAAAACTAACAGAAAAAGGTCAGGCGATAGGCCATCCATCCATCCATCCATCCATCCAACCGTTTATTGTACACTGGGTCACAGGGGAGTCTGGAGCCCATCCCAGGGAACAAGGCGAGGGACATCCTGGACAGGGTACAATCAGTGCCAATCAGCCTACACTGCATGTCTTTGGACTGGGGGAGGAAACAGGAATACACGGAGATCATGCAAGCTCCGTGCACACAGGGCGGAGGCCGAATTCAAACCCCCAACCCTGGAGGTGCGACGCAAACGGGCTAACCATTAAGCCACGGCACTATGTGCCCCCACAAAAGAGGAATCCAAATATTAAACAGAGTTTGTACTCTAGTAAAACCAGTGGAACAAACAACAAGCTTGCAATCATCACTGGAAAGCTAGGAGCAAGACTTCAAAATTTTCTATTGAAAGTGCAGGTTATATAAAGGAGAAGCGTTGATTGTATGCAGTAAGAATTCCAGAGACTGTAACTGTGGACGCGAGTGATGTGGATGATCATGTGGCCATGTTTGTAGTTATTTATTGTACGAGATGGAGTCTGTCTTGGAAGTGTTTAGTGATTGCAGATGATTTTTTTTTTTTTAAAAGAAGAAGAACAAGCTTTTATTTGTCACATATACATTACAGCAAAATTCTTTCTTTGCATATCCCAGCTTCTTATGAACTTGCGGTCAGAGCGCAGTGTCAGCCATGATACGGTACCCCTAAGGGCCTTGCTCAAGGCCCCAACAGTGGCAGCTTGGCAGTGCTGGAGCTTGAATCCCCAAACAAACTATGGTTCCTCTATTTACTGAGCTCATGGCTCTGAGTCACACGTTGCTGTAGATGTTACTGGAAATGTTGCACTATTGTGAAATATTGTAGTTACACCTCTAATTTTATTAGAAATGTCATGAAAACAGATTCGTTCAAATAACAAATCAACTGTACTCGTAATAGTGTGCCAGATGCTTCAAAGTTCCCCAGATAAACCATGTTAAATAATAATTTTAACAATAGTCTAGGTAGAATAACATTGTTTACTGCATAAATGGCGTAGGAATATAAAATGGCAAAATGTAAAAGTCTATATAATTATAATATCCGACTACGCAATTTGGAAACACCCCAAGTCCTGAATATTCTAAAAACTGACATTACCTAACTATCTCACAAGCTAATGGCTAATAAACTAGCCCATATTTATCACTATTCATCACAACAGACACTTTCAGTATCTGCATCTTGGTTTGTCAAAATATACCATAACATTACCATTAGTTAACTACCTAGATTTGCTGCAGCTTCTGTAGCTAAATGTTTCCAGGTGTCTGTCTCATTTTGGACATGATTAGTCAAAAGGAATGGAGCTCATCACTAAAGCAGCTCATCTAGAACAGCCCCAGCAACATTTTTCTTTTCTGGCACTATATCAGTACACATTGTTCTACTGCTAGGAAAGTTATACAGATGTCCTTATAGAAAAAAAAAAAACCTGCCTTAAAAAAGACCAGCAGTTAGTTGCATTGAAATAACTTTTAGAAGTATAACCCCTCCATTATACTATTACATGATTAAATAACATAAGTGGTAGTAATGATGTTAATGATAACGGCAGGGATAATCATGGATTGCTTTGAGGCACCTCATTTCTATCAAGTGTCTATCATTTATAGGGGCTTTTGCTTTGGATTCTGGACTCCTGAGCCACCGAAGGTATTATCACTGGCACCGTAGCACTATACAAGATTCATTTCTCAATCAGTGCACTGCAGATATTAATATAAATGGGTCATTTCAACATTAGAGGACATTTTTTGAGTTTAAAAATGTGTTTAAAAAAAACTAAATTAATAAATGAATTAATAATAAATAAATGTTTGATTTGGTTGCTCCTTCCGTTTCATTGAATAAGAGACATATTAAATGGACCATCTCAGCATGTTGTTGTATTAAAATAAATTAGATTTTTTTTCTACCTTTTCTTGCATTCATATATCAACCCTGTTATAGACATATGGCTATATGAAGGGAATATCTTGCAATGAATTAGTAGCATTTAAAAAAAAAAAAATTATATATATATTATATATATATTTGTCCCCGATTAAATAACAAGTGATTGGGAAAAAAAATATTATTGATCAAAGGCTATTTTCCATATAGTTATTGACTTAATATAAAAAAGCAAACATCTTGGCATCTTAATCTTTAGAGAAAATGGCATCAAATCTATTAGGATTTTAAAAAGAAATATGTTTACAGTTTGTTTAATATTCCTCTTCAATCTTTAATACCCAAGTATTTTTTTATTTTTTTTTATATTGGCAAAATATATTATTTTTCTAAATATTTGTAAATAAGAGGGTTGACACTGTTGGGATATACAGTATACGGCATTAAATGAAGTAGTCAACGAACTAGTCTTTTCATTTTCCTTTTAGTTTATTCTGATGTGATATTGTAGCGTTTTAAATCATTTAGAAATGTATCTCAGTTTAAAAGCTTCTGACCAATGACACTAATGACACTAATGACACCAATGACACCAATGACACCAATGACACCAATGACACTAATGACACTAATGACACCAATGACACCAATGACACTAATGACACCAATGACACTAATGACACCAATGACACCAATGACACTAATGACACTAATGACACCAATGACACCAATGACAAAATATGACACTTTTTTTTTTTGCACTCAAAACATTTATGGTGCTATCAACTTAGACAACCGAGAAATTCTAAAGAAGGACAAAATGGAAATATTTCAAAGACTAAGCAGATGTAACTTTTTAAAACATCTTGTACAACATTCATGCTTGAAATGTAGCATTTTTAAATGTAACGTGTTCTAAACGTTCAAACGTTGTTGTTTTTTTTTAAAACGTGACGAGTGAATTAAAAACTATCGATTTCAGATGATTTAATCATTCAAAAGACGTTAATTAGAAAAGTGCAACATTATAACAAAATGGATGAACTATATTTCAGGTAACTTTTCTTCACGTCTTTTTTTTTTTTATTATTATTATTCCGAAATATTGATTTTTACTTTTGTAGCGCTGATTGTATGTCTCGGTCAGCTTCCACGTGGTGTGCAGTAACCTTGGTGGTGGAATTAACCGAACCTTATCTTGTCTTCTCTTAATGGCCAGAAGAAGCGGTTTGCTCCTATATGGTGCAAACATTTCACTTGTGCGTAGCCTTCTTCTGTAGCCATAATTATTCCAGGGTACAGATCTTCCTCATATTTTACAATGCACCATCGTCCATGTACGTCTCAGCTAGCACATTTAATTTCAGATGGAAAGGAAGATGCGTTTATTTCCTTGAAAGGGAATTCCTGTGTGTTGTAATAACTGTACTGGAGTACCTTTGCAATGGCACACATCACAATATATCAGCTTCAGCTGTGCTGGGTGTGTTGTTACACCTTGATGAATGTGCATTGTTTATGGAAGAGATGGAACGTTATCCGGCATGTTTTCAGTGGCCTCGTTAATTGCCTCACTCGTCACGTAGAACCACTTCACAGAGGTGTTATACGTATCAAGAGCCTTGAAGAGTTCCATTGGATTAGGTATATCATTCCCAGTGCTGACCAGTTTAACACTTTTTTCCCCCCCAGTCTGAATGGGGAGATCGAACAAAAACAAACTGTTTTTCAGCTTCTTCTCCTACATACCGTACACCCGTGTGTAGTGTTGCCTGCTCATGAGAGCCACCAAAGTGCACAGCTTGTATTTCTTTGCTGTACTTGCATGAATAGTTCCCCGAGAAGTCTATGTGCAGTATAGCTTCAGCTGGCAAGAGATTCCTCTCGAGTTCTCGGTGAAAAGAGAACTGCTGGTTAACGTTGAACAGATGCTTTTTGAATTTTGCAAGCATGCAGTTGAACAGCTCAGGGAGTTCATCCAGTGTCATTTTGACTTCCTTCTTTAGAGTTCTGCTGATCTTCTGTTCGCTCCGTGAGCCATTGTGTCACAGAGACTCTGGGGAGTCCCTCATACGTTTTGTTGATTGGGAAGGTTTCCAGTCTGCATTCTTTACATGCATACATACTCCATACATGCAGGTTTTATTTGCTGTGTCACATCAGAGCTCTGCAGGAAGGTTTTCCAGGTTGGTGGTGGTTATGAGATGCATCTAGGAAAGCTTCTCTGTCACAAAACCTACATTTTCCATGCAGCTTACATATACAAGTGTCTCCGTCCGAGATTGTTGGACACATGACCCAGAACGGACGGAGACACGAAAGCAGAGTGTAAGAAATAGATACTCGTACATTCTCAGCCAAAAAAAAATCTCTCGTTTCGATTTTTTAAGAGTGTCTTGAAGGAACCGTTTCTGCTACGTGCGTTTCTGCCTAGCTTCCTCTGTCCATATGCTTGCAGCTTTTACCTTTTAATTATTTTTCTCTTTACGAGCTTTCGAATTCTCTCTTTCCTTTTTAGTTTGTTTGTACTCCTTTTATTTCTGAAATCAGTGCTAAAAAAAAAAGTGATAAAAGAGCCCTCTGTTCACAAGAGGATTTTCACGGTTTTCGTACGTGTTTGTCCTTCGTCCTCGGGGAGCCTGTTTTATGAAGCGTTCGACTGAATCGTTTTTTTCTGAACTTTTCCTTCTCTCTTCTTTCTTTTCTGAGGGCCTTTTCGAGTTTTTTTTTTATATATATTTTTTTAATTTGTGAGTGTAGCACCTCCATTCCCCCCC
>JANDJT010000050.1:2510784-2542061 GCA_024331685.1 Stegophilus panzeri
CCATTAGTACTACTACTAATGCTCCTCCTCCTCCGACTACTATTAGTACTACTACTAATACTCCTCCTCCTCCTATTGCTATTAGTACTACTATTACTCCTCCTCCTCTTGCTATTAGTACTACTACTAATGCTACTCCTCCTCCTATTACTATTAGTACTACTACTAACGCTCCTCCTCCTCCTATTGCTATTAGTACTACTAATGCTCCTCCTCCTCCTATTACTATTAGTACTACTACTAATGCTGCTCCTCCTCCTCCTACTGCTATTAGTACTACTATTAGTACTACTACTAATGCTCCTCCTCCTCTTATTGCTATTAGTACTACTACTAATGCTCCTCCTCTTGCTATTAGTACTACTACTAATGCTCCTCCTCCTCTTATTGCTATTAGTACTACTACTAATGCTCCTCCTCCTCCTATTGCTATTAGTACTACTACTAATGCTGCTCCTCCTCCTCCTACTGCTATTAGTACTACTACTAATGCTCCTCCTCCTCTTATTGCTATTAGTACTACTACTAATGCTCCTCCTCCTCTTGCTATTAGTACTACTACTATTACTCCTCCTCCTACTACTACTACTATCAGTACAACTAATAGTCCTACTACTACTACTACTATCAGTACTACTAATACTCCTACTACTACCACCAAGTCTTCTACTATTACTACTCTTTCTCCTCCTACTACTACTGCTATTAGTACTACTACTTCTAACAGCACTAATACTTCTAATACTACTTCTATTGTTAGTATAATACTACTTATAGTATTTACTACTATTAACAATACTTTTCCTCCTTCTGCTACTGAAGGTGACCATTACATTTAGTACCACAAAATTTTGCTACTAACAACAACAAGTACTACTATAATACTACTGCTACTAAGAATATTATTAATCCTCCTCCTCGTACTATTAGTAATAGTATTAGTATACTACTGCTACTAGTACCACTACTATCAGTACTACTACTGCTAATAATAGTAATAAAGTACTACTACAAATAATAATGCCAGTACTACTATGATCAATATGACTACTACTATTAATAGTATTGCTACTACAGCTAGTCCTACTAATACTACTCATATTATTAATGCTTAATCCTAGTATTACTTCTACCAATAATATAATAATAATAATAATAATAATAATAATAATAATAATCATACTATTTAATTTACACTGCACTGTTCTTCGGTTGCTTTACAATTTGATTTTCAGAAGTAGAAGCTTACGCCTGTTAAGACTGAACAACGTTACACTTTGTTAAAAGCGAAAAGCGCACACGCTACTTACGAGGCTGTGAGCGTGGAGTTCAGCACCAGTGTGGTGCGTATTTTATAAAGCTGTGACAGCGTGAGCTTCTTGTGCTGTTGTGATATCTTCCCACTGCCCGTCTCACCCTCTGAAGCACCACAATGCCCTTCCTGAGATCCAGGGGGTGCAATTTCTCCGTCTGAGCCGCTGTGGTCCATTTTCCCTTTCTTTTTGTCCCTTCTGTAGTTGCGCCGCCTCAGCGTGTTCCTGAACACATAGGACGGCAGGCTGTGCGCCAGTCGCTCGCTCTGTGTTCTCTCCGTTTCCCTCTGCTGAGATGTTTCTGTGTTAGCAAGGTTCAGTTCGGTCAAGCTCTTGCTGTGTGCCAGCCCATCTGCCCACTCCAGACCCAGCTGGTAAGGGGCATTCGAGCCCTGCGCAACGTCTTCGCCCGCGCCCCGCGTGTCCTCTCCGTTGACACGCTGCAGCAGATTGTCCTCTGAATGACACTTATTTACAGTCTTCTGGAGACACTTTGTGCGAGACTGCACCGGTGGACGCCGCCTGGGTTTCAGATGGGATGCTACTGAAATTCGAGAGCCCGAGGAGCTCTTGTCATCGGACTCTTCCTCTTCTTCTTCTGCTTTCTCCTCGTCCTCCGCTACATCCGCCGCTACCTCCGCCGCTACCTCCGCCGCTACCTCCGCCCCGTCTCCCTCGGCCTCCTCCTCTGTGCTCTCCTGCTCGCTGGTGGACGTCCGAGTTTGCAGATCCAGCAGCAACTCGGGGGAAAGTGTGCCGTAGGCACTGTCCATGGACAGACTGCGATACTCTGGGTCAAGTACTGGACCCTCTGGGGCATTCTGGGAAGGCTGGGGCTCGGCGCTGCTGGGGAGGGAAGACGATACCGTGTCGGAATCGGTTTGCAGGTCCGAGCACGCGCCGGAATCCTCGGTTTCCATAACAGACAGCGTCTCTGTGGAGCCTTCCGAGTCCCTGAGGTGGAAAAAGGGAATTCGTTTATTTTAGGCACTTCATTCGATTCAAGTGTACACGAGTTCAAACGAAGACAAAAGCAGATTTTAGAGCTGTTTGTGAAATCGTCTGACGAAAATTCAGGTATGCAGGAAGGACAAATCCCGTTATTCCTCTATTCTCATACGGTACAAATTTCCATTAAACCTGGTTTACTGTTGATCACGATTCAACCCACATACACCACCGGTCAAAAGTTTAGACACACTCATTCTTTATTTAAATGTTTCCCCCAACATTTTAGAATAATTATAAATAAAGTCATCAAAACTCTGGATTTACTCAAATGGAACTATGGGAATTATGTTAAAAAATAAATTTTAAAAAATTATATTTTAGCATCTTCAAAGTAGTCCTTTTTGACTAGAATTTCCAGAAATGTATTCATCCCTGAGATGTTTTTTAAACAGTATTAAAAGGAGCTCACACCGACGCCGGACTCTTATCGGCTGCCTTTCGGAATATTTTGCTCCACAAGTCATCCATTTAAAAAAAAAAAAAAAAAAAAAGACACTTTTTGTAAATAAAATGTTAGTTTTCTAATGAAAGAAATGAACATGTTGATTTCAAGCATTTAATCATACACCTTCAGATCAAAAGGTTCTTAAGATCGTGAGAAGCATTTCAGTCGAGTGTCTCCAAAATTTTGACCGGTAGTGTATCTATTAGGCTACAAAAGGGGGCGGGGGGGGCAAACATTTTTAAACCGGTGGAGAAAAGTGTACCCTGTGTTAAGTTGTCCTTTATTTCCAAGGCGTGGAGAGCTGGAAGTGGAGTTACTGCTCTGCTCGCCTCCATCCTCGTCCTCTTCTTTCACTAAACTTGTTTTTTCTCCAGCCTGGTGCCGTCGAGCCTCCTCGACACGCAGCCGCTGCAGCTGGGTCTGGGAAGGTAAAATAAACAAACAAACAAATAAATGAATAAATAAAAACACAGCCAGAGGACATGCAGGATGGAAAGACATGCTGGAAGCACAAACCTTCACAGTGCTGATTGTATCGATCCAGCTTCGCCCCTGGGAGGCGCTGTTGGCCTGGAACGAGTAGGCAGCCACAGCACTTTTGAACTCGTTGAGGTAGATGAGAACAAAAGAACCTACGGGAAGAAAGACAAATGTTAAACAGGTTAGACAATTATTATAAATACGTTATTAACAAGAACAGCTGTGCTCATTTATGCGATTTTCCAGTCGGCCAATCACGTAGCGGCACAAAGCGTGCAATACAGGTCAAGCGCTTCAGTTGATGTTCACATCAAACATCCGAACGGGAGTGTGTGTGTGTGTGTGTGTGTGTGTGTGTGTGTGTGTCTCATTTCTCATCTCTCGCTGGTTGCTAGATGGGATGATGCGAGTATTTCATTAACTGCTGATCTCCTGGGATTTTTAATGTTTTAATTAACAGTCTCTAGACAATCTTCAACCGTCCAGTCCAGTGAGCCCAAGCACAAGTTTGCAAGCATGTACGTGCATGTGTGTGTGTATGTGTGTGTTAACCTGGGTCTTTCAGCTCCTTGCACACAACATTATGAAGAAGGAGGGGCTGCCGGATCACTTTGACCTTCTCTAAACGCTTCACGGGCTTCGTGATGAGCAGGAGGTCGGTGAACAAAATGCAGTAGACTTCCATCTGAAGAGCAGACGCGCATTAGCAATGTCAGCATGCGTTCGTTCATTAGGCTGTCGTAAGGTGAAGAGCTATCGTTCAAAGGCTATACAAATCTAAACACTGCAGCCGCTCACCCTGCTGTCTTTGCCTTCTTTCATACGTAGCGCCCCCTCGAGGTGGAGCTGTCTGGTCTCCTCCGACGACACGTCCATCATAGGAGCCGTCAGGTCGATGCGGTTAAACGCTTTCAGGATCTGAGCACGGAAGAATAATAAGAATTCACCTTTGTGTTTTGCTTAGGTCGAACATATTAGATTAAATTAAAATATTTGTTTTAAAAAAAAAAAAAAAAAAAAAAGGCTATTTTTAAATATATCTTTTATTTCCAAGCACGCAAGGTGTTTGTGTGTACTTATTCACAGAATTTTTAATAATACTACTAATATATGATATGCAAATAAGCTATACTGGGTCTTTAAAAAAATAAAAACAAGTGTATTACTGTAAACAACCAAAAGACACCTCATGAATCAACAAGACATCCACTGAATTTAAAAATAAGTGCTAACTGCTCCTAAAACAGGAAGTGCTGTCAATTTGGATGAAGAAGTTGCATGAGCAACAGTAATATCCTGCTTCATTCTTCAACTATTGATGAAATATAGTCTCGGCTAGGAAGCTGGTCTCACCCTCTCCACCTCCTCGCTGCCTCCCTCCACCGCCTCGTAGCTCTCTACCCGAGCCGAGATGGCCGTCAGCTTCTGCTGCTCTTGCCTCCGCAGCATCTGAGAGTCCACGCTGTTGATGAAGTGCTCCACGCTCGCCACCTGAGCAGCAAACACGCAAACGTTCATTCGTGAGACCGAGCACATCTTCCTAGTGAAGAACAGTCCAATATATTCTTCTGCCAAAAATTACATCAAATAAATACACAAATTATAGGATGTGGTGTATGACGATCCCTCACCATGCTCAGGAGAGAGTCTTTCGCTGCAGGTTCGTCGGTTTTTTTCAGGATGGTTTTGAGTAGCAGGGGGTATTTGGTGAGTCTCTGGTGTGGTTTCGCCAGCATGTCGGCCAGCTTCAACCGATTGCACTGCTTGTTGCCCTCGGCCCACTGCACGCAATTAAGCAGAACAGAAAATTAAAGCAACGATTGAAAAGAGGAAAAAAAAAAAAAAGACCAGGAAGAAGAAAAAAAATCTAGAAGGAAGATCTAGACTTGACAGTGAATCTGGATTCTATCCATTCACCGATCCGTTTTCTGTACCGTTTATCCTAACACAGGGTCACGAGGACGTCTGAAGCCTATCCCAGGGTATTCGGATGACGAGGCGGGGAACACCCGCGCATACACACTCACGTTCACACGCTCCGGACAATCTGGACATGCCAATCAGCCTACATTGCACGTCTTTGGACTAGGGGAGGAAACCGGAGTATCCGGAGGAAACCCCCAAAGCACAGGGAGGTGCGATGCAAATGTGCTAACCGCTAATGCTAAGCAGCATCTGGATTATGTTCGTAAAATAAATTGAGGTCAGTGGAATTTACTTTACAGTTAAAGGGATCCCTGGCTGCCGCAAAAATAAATAAATAAATAAATAAGTGAAAGATGCCTTGACCTAGAATGCGTAACCGTCCTAAGCTGCGCAGATATGCAAAGCATTGCGATTTAGTCACATGCAAGAACTCACTGTGATGTAGATCCTGAAGAGCTCGTTGTCTCTCAGCTGAGCGCGCATGTACTCCAAACCGCTCTCCTCCTCCATGCAGTAATGCAGGTACGGCTGGAACCTGGATGCAAACTGCACACACATCATGGTAAGATATTAACGCAATCATACTTGCAGCATACATATCACTGTATATTTTATGATTTAAACTAACACACACACACACAAAAAAAAAAGTCCAGCTTGTCATATTTCAAAGTGCTGACATGGCAGACTTAGACTTACATAAATGTTAAATAAATGACAACATTAAATAATAACACATCGGTTGTCTAACTCGTCTTACTAATTCACCAAACAAGTATAATGACTAACAACCGAACCGGACTCGATTACTACGACCACCATAATAACAACGCGAGGGCGCCGAAACATGATCGAACGCCGTGTTTATACGAAGTGTGCCGCGCACATTTAGGCCTCTCTGAGTGTAGACTCACCGTTTGGAAGCCCTCGAATAGATCGGTTGGATCGAGCACACTCCGGTCTTGGCGAGCTTTCCGCAGCGCCGGTAACATGACCTGACTCCACAGTGCCGTGTGTACTCGCACCAGGTCCTGGATGTTATTGAACAGCTTGGCTGGTTCCACTTCGTTAAGGAGGCCGGTGTCCTGCAGGTCTAGCAGGCCGCACAGGAAAAGCTGCACCACGGAGCACAAAGCGCAACAATTCAGCGTGCGGCTCAACACAAGACAACGATGCTTATTCGAATCCCGGCGCAAAAATAATAAGCAGCTGGGCTTGGACTGTCGAGCAGTAATAAGTGAAGGTGTCTCTTGTGTACCACAGACAGAGCTGGGTTGGGAAAACTGAAAGCATACTGTAGAAGTAAACCTGAACCTTACGTCAGTGATGACCTTCAGCTTCTTGATGTAGGTGGCTTCAGTGTGGAACAGTTCCCATATCGCCTCCTGCTGGTGGAACTGCCGTCTGCTCAGAGTCTGCAACACATCGCTTCTATTAAACCCCAGAATTCATTTCACCATAGCAAAAATATCACAATATAACTGTAAGATACATTTTTATACACACTGACAGTCAAATACTGACAATTTCTACTATATAGTACTGAAAACTGTGTGTGTGTGTTACCTCTGGGTTCTCCAGCAGCTGTTGCCAGCTGTCCTCTAGTGTCAGGTCAGGCTCCTCTTCCTCCTCTTCCCAGGAGTCATGGTGGAAGGAGAGATGTGGATGCGCCTTAGGCATGCCATGGCACGTGTACATCTGCAGTCTATTGTTGAGCCGCTCCATGCGGTCCACCTCCTAGTACACACACACAGAACAAGCAGATCAATACCTTCTCTGTTCATAGTTTAATGGTACTTTAAAAATATCCTTTCATTCTGGGCCCATCGTTTTTAATCCCACTTTGTTGCAACTACGCTCTTCTGAGGGCTCACGGCTAATTAAGCAACTGTTCTGCTTTCAGAGGCTGAGGTACTTGCTGAATAAAAACGAGTTAGTGACTTTCAGACAATAGAGGGTAGAAACAAAGCCAATAATCTGGCCTAACGTGGCCCAGGCTAACCCCTGCTTTGTGGAGCCAGGTCCCGTTGGGACGTGAGGTCAGGTCCCTTTTCTTGTCACTCTGAGCGTTAGAGGGGAAAAAAAAAGTAAGAGTGTTTGAAAATAAGCCAAACGTGACAGCTGAGTGACAGCTACTGCCTCGTCCTGTCACACATCTGCTACATGTCTCTCCCCGTGGGACGAGACAGAGGGTGAAAACCGTTAACCGATACCCCGGAAAACTTGTTCTTTTCATACAAGCATTTGCTTAGTCAGCTTTCTGAGAATTTGGCACCAGTTTACACCTCACATAGTGATGCCATCTCTCCTTTTAATTTCTCTGGTTTGTTCTCACAGCTTAGCTTTACTGGAAATTCGGCCTCTGGGAAGCCGATTCCTGACGTGCAGCCGTGCAGAAAAAAGGGAAACCGGGTCCTCACCTTGTAAGAGGGGAAGAAGAAACCGCTAAAGCGGCTAGCGCTGCGGTTCTTGTGTTTATCGTAACTGGCAGAGGCCATGGTCGGAAGAGAACCACCGAGCTGGACCAGGGAGTCTGGAGACGGGATGCTGGCATCACCCAGGAACTCGGTCATGTTCTTCCGCCGACGTGCTTGACTCTGACCCTGAAGAAGGGAGAGAGAGAGAGAGAGAGAGAGAGAGAGAGGTTTTATTCCCCCTGAAGAGGTCATAGGGATGTGATCATGAAAGTTTATATAGATGGAACGAGGGGAATTTCCAACGTTTTCATAGACGATACAGAAATGACTTCACTAAAGACATCAGGTGAGTTTCAGGAAAAGCTCTTCGCAAGGGGTGGTTTTGAGGAGGATGAGAAAAAGGAGGGTCTACAGAATAAAAAGATATGAAACGATACAAGAAATGGAAGAGGGAGGAAAATTTGATGAGCTATGGCAAACAGTACACAAAGTGGAATATATGGCCACGCAGGGGAGTCCATTAAACAATGACATCAGCAGCAGTGGGAGATCACAAAACACCATCCTGGCTAGCAACACAATAAGCTATACTGTCATTTCCTCATGACTTCATCTTCGGGGATGAGGGTAGATTCCTTAAACAAACTAGAAATAGCCTTCCATTGTCCCGTGCTGCATTGTTCGACCTATCGGGGCGCACGGTCACGCGTCACACACGCGGCCGGTCGTAATCTTCTTTACGACGACCAGCGAGCTGAACAAACACTTGCTGCGGTTATTGCCATCGGTGCTCTGCAAACTTCCGGGCAGCCGGCGAAAACAAAGCTAATGACCTCCAGTTCCAAAGCTTGTGGAATTCCACGGGCCTGAGCGACGTTCCCTACTAACGACTTCCAACATTCCAAGCAGGACTCTGGCATTTCTGGGCTAAGGACGCAAAACAGGAAACCGGCGGAGATGAAAAGCAAACGAGATCTTCCGAATGGAACGGTGTCGTTCGACGTATATCCATGTCGTATATAACGCATATTCTCAAATTTCAATAGATTACGAAGCTATGATATTAGGAACGAACAACAACCTTTGCGATTATAAGAGCAACTCCGATTTGCTCAGACGGCACAACAGCGTGGTATGTAAAACCACTAGGATAAAATTTCAGCACAGAAAGTAAAAAGGTCCCCCCCACACACACACACAGTGAATCACTCTAACCATTCATTAATATTCTGACCGTGATGAAATCTGCTGTTGCCTCAGCCAGTCAGGACTTGGATGGAAAAACAGGGCTGATGGATAATACGAAGTGCCCTGCTAAAATTCTATCCTATATTTAGAGCTCTGACACCAGGGCACCAGGGCACCGAAGGCAGACACCGATAAGGCTTTGATGAGGGGATTTCTGCGGAATCTGGGCCAAGAGGACGAGGACAGGAACACAGATGGCAGGAAGTGTCACAACCCCAAGGAGAAAGAAGAGGAAGGACTGCTGGCGGGCAGAGCAACAGCCAACTCCTGCAGGCTGGAAGGGCTACGCTGCTACTAACTTATGACTGATTGCGAACAAAAACGGTCAGAATCGAGGTTCACAGAACTAGAACGGATGGAGAAGTGAACTGTAAAAGGATACGTGACTAAATCAGGCTTTATGAAAATCAACACGTGCTTGAAACTCACAAAAAAAACAAGACTTCTGTGATCGAAAGATTTGGATGTAAAATCGAGGAAAGGACCAGTTTATTTAAAGATATATTTGTTTCTTTTTTTAAGAATCGATGTGTAAGAGGTCGAATGAATCTACTCAACGCACGGCAAATCTCTGTACCAAACCTGCGACAATCAGAACATCTGTACACGTCGAGCGAGGATCTAAAGGATTCTCAGAGTGACTGAGCTATACTCACTGTGGAAGGAAGCGACATGTCGAAGGCAGTGAAGACCATCGTAATCCTTCAAATGGATTCACCGAATTTGGCCCATGACAGAGCCAGCTGTTTCTCTCTTTCTCCCTCTCTCAACCCTCTTATGTTTACTCCTACACGTTAACTTGGACACGTGTACCGTGCCACCATAGCAGCTGCGAGAACAGAAGTTCAACTCTCGGCCAAAAACAAAGCCGGCAAAAATAAATAAATAAATAGAATAAAGGTCTCTCTAGCTCAAACACTGTTGCTTCTGTGTCCTTTGTTTTTTAACAAAGTTCCTCAGGGCTCATGAGCAGGATCGCCGCAGGACTTGGTCCCCCCGAAATCCTTCTTGTTGTCGTCCGGTAGCGAATGAGACCGCTGGCCTGCATTACTAAGGACTCCTCCTCGAGCGTCATGGCGACAAGGGGGATCTCGTCCGATTATGTGTGAACAGGAAGAAAGAGGTGTGGCTTCTGATAGCCAGAAGGCTAATCTGCATATGCAGACACACCCACAGGACAGCTTGCTGTGTCTCAACAAAACATTCTGGCACCACACAACTGTTTGTTTGGAGGCATGTCTTTGTTTGTCTAAAAGTCCTTGGACAAATCACTTTCCCCAACTGGGATTCATTTCAACTTGAAGAGCACCACTGAACTTCCTTAAGAGTCGCAGCATTTGTCGAAAAGATATCCGTCTTAGATCCTGATAAAGTTATTACGTTCTGGATTGAATAGCAAGAACGTTACACTCTGGGGCTGGTTTTTTTTTTTTTTTTTTTTTTAAATTATTTTTTACACAAACACAAAATAATTGATGCATTTTTTGTGAGTTAGGAGATGAAAGTATGCCAGGTAACGAGGTAATGAACTGTATACTGCTGTGGTGGATGAATGTTCTATTAACACACTAGATTACGATTATAGCATCATGTTAAACAGTTTATATTGGTGTATAAGAGTCCTCAATTATTTAGTAAAAGTAAGTACAACAAGCTTTGTGGGATCTTATAAAAAAAAACAACAAAAAAAACCAAGCACGAAGAGCTTTTCCTAATCTCGGTGCCTCTAAGCAGAGGGAAATGGCCTCTGGAGTACATGAGGGAAAATCCCAAACTACAGCACGTGCTGCTCTGCTTGTACTTGAGATATGCACATAGTTGTTTTTTTTTGTTGTTTTTTTTTTTTAAAGATCATGCATCCGGTGCTCCTTAATCTGCATTGTTTCCCCTTAAAGACTCACACAGATGAGCGCTCTAACCACCTAAGCTCCTTATTGTTTTTTTTTGTTTTTGTTTTTTTCATTGTTCACTCAAATGCAAAATGTTCAGAAATTCTGAATTTCCTAGCCTGTACTCTTAAGGCCAAACTGGTCTTGTTGTGTCCACTCACCTAGTTTATAACATGAAAGACATTATGACCTCTTGGGCTTATCTCGACAGCTACGGGAACTGCGATGGGAGTGTAAAAGACTCCTACATCTCAGGAATTTCATATCTGCCTTGCCGTTTAATTACAAAATAATTAATCATCAAAAATTCCCAGATTTAAGACGATGTTTCGGCAATTCGCAAGCAAACGTCGTTTGCAAGAATCCGGCATGTGTTGCTCTAGTGAGTCACTATATGAGAAAGATAAGAATAGCCCTTGATCAGTCTTTGATTAACACTATGTGCAATCCCTCCTGCTCCTGACACCTAAAAGATACCCCGAAACAAAGCGGTGATAAACAAGTCCCCGGTTTCACTTGTTAGCCTCTGGATGACCAGCCTTGATCACGAACAACATCCAGGTTTCAGGGCCAGCACCACATAGTGCTATTAGTCAAAGCCACAGGTAAAACAAAGAGCCATTGAGACGGCAGCATTGCAGATTAATCAGTGATCAAAAACAGTGACATCCTGGAGGAATCTTATCACTAGGCACAGATAAGCCTGTATATCCCAACAGAGGGCCCTGAACGTGTCACCAGGTCCAACACTCTTCGGGTCTTTCCATTATGCATCATGCATTCTGCTTCCATTACAGACTTCCTGTTATTGAGCATCCCTACGCACAGGCTCACGGTTGTTAAACGAGCAAGAGATCAAAACAACCAGGGTTCTCCGGGTTCTCGGAAACGGAACCTTGCGCTGGATGAAGCGGGAATAAAAACAAGCTTCCGCTACGAGTGACAGACAAGTACAGATCGCATCTACAACCAACTAACAGACATTATACCTTACCTCGCATTGTGTAGAGGGTTGTTGTGGATCGGGCAAGTTCTCAGGGACCATGTGGAGCAAGTCCCAACTTCGCCAGGAAGACAGTCCACCGAAACGCACCATTAAACTCACCAGGGCCCAGACAAGGAAACTCCTCCAAGTCCCAAATACAACACAGCACTGATCCAAAACAACAAAATGTATAAACTAACAAAACTTCAGAATCCTGACTTGTATATGACTAATGGATGAGCAAAAAATAAAAAATAAAAAACAAAAAACAAAAAAAAAAACAGAGCACCTGAAGATCGTCTAGCCACTCTGACTCCGAGAGGGACACTGATGCTACAGAGCTTAGGGACCGCTGAGTACCTCCCACCTCTAGCCACGCTCAACACTTTATCTCACACACACATTCGCATTTACATACAGTTCTAATGTCCTCAGAGCGCTCACACAGCAAATGCTGAGCCCTCCCTCCCCCTCTCGGGGCTGAAAAACAGCAGACCGTGTATAACTGCTTTTCAAAAGAAAAAAGTCATGTAAAAACAGCTAATGACGTGCAAATTCTCCACTGGGGAATTCTTCCACTGGCGTTGTCTCTTTCAGGGGCAGAAACCAACGGACGCAAACGTGTGACTATTAAAACCACAAATCCTTAAACATAATGCTTGAACCGTCGATCTCAGAAGTAACACCAGATTAGTGCTTTACTTTCACGAATGTCTGGATATAATCTAGAGAATGACCAGCTGTAGTCACCTGGATTAACAGTTTCACGTCATTTTTTAAATAATTAGTATTTTAGTAATGTATTTGAATATACATTATTCATATTTGGAGCTGAAATATTACCAGAATTTCACAGTAAATATAATATATTAAAAAAAAAAAAAAAAAAAAACAATTAAAAAAAAAAAATTCTTTTTGTTTATTTTTAGCAGAACAGTTAACAAGACGGGAAGATATGCGTTTTCCCGAGTCGTGTATTCTTGCTTGTCCCTATTGTCTCTTAACACAGGGGGCTGATGGTCTGAAACTAACTGCATGATAATCGGGTTTGACTCGGTGCAAATCAAAGCATCAAACGGCTCTGGGGAAATGGGCTGCGAAGTGCGCTCAAAACGAGCATGCTCTGTAAGGAACCGCGCTGTGCAAGCGAGGTGAGAACTACCATTTGTTGCCTTCCTTTCATCCATAAAGCCATCATGAAAAATCATGAGGCAAATCAATAAACACAGGACACGGCATGCAACGACGCTTAGAATTTAAACAAAACAAAACAAAACAAAACAAAAAAAAACAAAAAATATCACAGCACCGTCGAATTCTCGAACCTGATTGGTCAGAACGTGTCCAGAACGGCTCAGACAGGAGTACTGTCTGGAATTCAGCACGTGCTCATTCTAATACTTATTCACAAGGACTTGTACTGTATGTTGGACATACTCGAAGGCAAATAAACAGTTGCGTTATTAAAAATAGGCTATTTCACAAATTAAAAACAAAAAAAACAAAAAACGAAATTCTTGATATGGTGACGCTTTCTTCAAGTTGAACATTTTTCTAACAACATTTTGAAGGAGTCTCCAGTGTCAGCGCTTTGTATTAGTTTTCCACTTATAGGAAAGTCTTCAGGAAAGAGGAGTTTCTGGTTTCTCTGTAATATGACGACTTCCCCCCCCAACAAATTTAATTACGTATCTTAACTTCAAGTGAGCGAGAGAGCGTATATGGCTCCAGAGCTTACTTGACTTTGATTTCACAGAAAATGAAACACTCAGGTTCTCTTCCACAGAGAAGACGTCATTAGATGAGGTCCTGCCCAGGTTTCTTCTTCATTCTATCACTATTGTAGGACTCCGCCCCCTCCCTCCCTCCTCCCTCCTCCCTGCCCCCTTCAGTCAGTCACGCTTGGCTTGAGCTGTAAAACTTCCAGACAATCTATTGCTAAAAAAATGTAAAGTTTATACGAATAAAATTCTGTAATGATATACACCTGACAGTTCAATCGATCTCCCTCCATGTTACTTTAATGTCACTTCCGTTTCCAAACGGCACGGTTTTATTAAATTAGAAGACATACTATCATCACAAACAATACGTTTGAATAATAACCGTGTTTACAGACACTACAGGGAAAAAAAATTATGATAAGGTTCCCTTGAAGGTATGGTAGTAAGATTTATTTCTGGCTCAATAGCCTGAGGAGTTAGATGTCCAGATATTGGACTCATATATTTGTCGTAATGACAGCAGTCATGCGCTCTAGTCCCCGAAAGGGCCGCCTCTGATCCCATCAGCCTCGCTGCTGTGTGACGCACTTATCTCCCCATCAAACAGGTAGACAGTCCAGGCCAGATCAGCTTATACAACAGCGAGGTCGAATTCTAACTCTGTTTGGTCACAAGGTGTTATAATAGCAGCTCTGACCGCAGTCCTGGCTGAAAGGCAAATCACGGGTTTATATCAAAGTGCTCATTCGAATATGTTGTCATTTCTATAGTAGCAGCCTACACAGGGACTTGTATGACGGACACTCCGCATAACCTAATCGTTTATTTATGGAAGGGGTCTCCAGTGCCAGTGCTAGGACATTTTCCCCATGGGAGAGTTCAGGACAGAGGACTTTGCACTTTCTGATTCTTTATAGCATTGGCAAACAACTGTGGTATAAAAGGAGTAAAACACTTCAGGATGTGCTGTTACAGTAAAATAACCCCCTTTGGGGTGGTAATGGCAACCCCATCGTTGATTAATTCCCTACACACACAGATCTGAAGAAGGTTTAAGGACTTAAAAGATCTATGCTTTAATGAATAAATTAAAGAATGTGTTCTAAACATTCAAATTAAGGAACCTGAGGATCTTCCATACAGTAGGTACTTTTACATAGATAAATACCTCCAGATGTGGAAGTATTCCAGATACACACAGCTGACCGGGCCTTAAAACGAGGTCAAGGCGCAGTTAAGGGCAAACACTCAGGACCAGGATCAAAGAACACGGAGCATTGGACATGAACACGGATTTCACCAAAAAGCCACTCTTGTGAGACATTTGTCCTTTAAACGTTCTGAAAGAGAGAAAACCAGGCGCACATCAAATGGTGTCCGTAAAGGTCGTCGCAACAGACACAGGAAATTAGAGCTCAAGGAGGGGTTGCTGGGTCATTAGCGCCCCCAGTGCTCCATGGGGTGGACGGTTTGTTCTAAAAGGTCGGGCTTTGGTGAGGGGTCATGGCGCAGTGGGGAAGACGCCACGCATGGATCAAATACAGTCATATTGTATCTGTGAACCACCAAGAGCCATCATAAACATTCTGGAGGAGCAGAATGCTGACCAGGCCCTGTACTGATGCGGGGACGAGTGGAGTTTCGTTTCTTACTCAGTACGGATCTGAATCTATCTAGATCTGTACTTCTGTAGAGCAATGCCTATTGATATAAAAAAAAAATAAAACTGAACTCAAGTGCATGGTCAAATTCAGAGGCTCTAAGCATGCCTTCAAGGTCAAAGTGGATGACAAACAGGTTCCTGTAAGCTGGTTGATATGGCAAGCTGTCAAATTCCAGTTTCATGTATTTGGGGAAGTCTAGATATGACAAAAACGGAAAGTCCAAACATGAAATGAGTTTTTGCATCATCGTTTCAATTCATATGGGAAAAGGTTTACCACACAATTATTACTCTAATTGTGAAATATCATGACGGCACTTCCTGAGAACAATTTTTTTTTTTTTTTTTTTTTTTAAATCCTTGGATAATAGTATAGTACGTATTTATAATAAAGTTGCATATGAAAGGTTTTTTGTACTTTTCATATACTAAATTTGTCTATGGAGTAATTCATTTGGATTTTTTGGCTTTGGGGAAAGAATCCCCCTCAGAAACAATATAAGTCAACATACCCCTTATACGACGTTTTATATTATGGAAAACATATCAAATATTTCCCCGAAAACGTTGCTGTTTTGTTAGAATAACATTTAAAAATCCAACGTGTTCAAATTTTCCACGCATCCTTCCTAAGACGTGTGCTTAACTCCCATTATCTACTTGCTGCATCGACGACTTTTAACAAAACTCGCCCGTATACACATACAATATAACGTACTTATAATACTATTTTTATTTATCCTTTATTAAGGAAAGTGCCATTGAGATACAAGCTCTCCTTCCATGGGAGTCCTGGTCTTATAATATGATCCATACAATATACTTTATATTCCCTTAGCGAATAGAGACACCCACAGAGTATTATTTGCATACAGTGGTGGAATTATATTCAGAATAGCACCAAGGAACAATGTGAAATCTCTTCCAGGAAAAAAAAAAAAAAAAAAAAAAGAAGGGAGGAGGAAGGTGGAGTGGTGGAAATCGGCACGGGCTACTGTAATGCAAATGCTAGATGTTTTGTCGTCAGGAAAATGCGCAAACGCAATCCCGAGAGTTGCCTACAGCACAGCATGGAGGCGAAAGTAATTATCCAAATTAATTATCTTCACTGTTTAAATCGGGTAAAGGAATGGAGGTCAGTTTCAGGGTAAGTGCAGCAAAGCTGAAATCAGGCCAATACCCCAAACCGCATGTTTTAAAAAGGCCCAATGCTAGCTCTACAGCGCACACTAGTGGCCAAAAATGTGACCACACTTTTTATTAATGTGTACTTCCTGAGATGCTTGCCTAAGCACTAATACACCATTTTTAAATTATTATTATTATTATTATTATTATTATTATTATTATTATTCAAAGCCTGAAGGTTATAACTATTGGCAAAATAGCTAAATACTTTTCTTTTTATGGAATGTGAGCCCCTTCTCAGAAACTAAACTTTCTAATAAATCTCCTTTCAATAATTGAGATGAAGTGTTCGGTGAGGTTTTCTTGTTAAAGACCAACACTGGAGTGGCTTTCGAAACCCACTTTTGAACCTGTAAGAGGTACAACTTTAGGGATGGAACATGTGCATACTTGCCTTTTCCTCTTACCGAGAACACAGTCTGAGCAAAGACTAAACACGCATGTCTGTATGGACTACTGAAGAACTCTCGTTTTGTTCAAGGTTTTGTTGCCAAGCTTAACAATTAAACCTCAAACAAACGCTGCAAACGCTTGTAAGATTTGATGCCAACAGACCAAACTCGCCTGGTACAAGGATTCCTTTTTTTACTGACCGGTGAACACACATCTAGATCTCCCATATACATCCAACATATAAGGTAACCCTTTCATGTGAAAGGTATAATAATTATATATAATCTGCCTTACACAGACGAGTCCGTCATGTCACGGACTATAAATGAAAGGTCCAAAGAAATTCAAGTTTCGTGTGGATGCCGAGTGATAATTACAAGTGATGAGGAACAAGAAGGCCTTAACACAAGCCAAAAACTTGATAGAGATTCAAATCAATACCTAAATAGCTGCCAAGTATGAAGGCTGAAAACCCTTATGGCTGAACAGACAGAAGGATTGCACAACGTTGCCCACCAGCAAAAACCTGCATTTGCCAAGAAGGGAAAATATTCATCATTGTGTCTATGATCTCAGTTTCACAGAACTCGAGCACTTCCTGCTGAAAGAGAAAAATGAAAATGTCTGTGGCTTCTCGTCCGAGGTGCTGAGAACATAGACCTTTCGAAATCAGACCTCGGTAGGAAGGAGGCCGGGTCGGCCTGAGAAAGAAGCTAACGAGCACAGAACGTGCTGCATACGAAGACTAAGGGGTTGCGTAAACTAGTCGATTAATACATTCGCGAATTGTTGCTGTGTCGAGGGGTTTACTAGTGGCGGAAAAACATCGTAGCTACACAAATGCAGGCTGAAACGATTTCAAACCAGTTTTGAAGCCAATTATACAGTCATCTTATTTTTACTTTAAATGGTACATGATCACTTCCATATATCAGCGTAGTGAAATGCATGGGACTGTTTTGCTTTTCGTTCCACTCACGCCGGCTCCCGAAAAGCAAAAAACAAAGAAAAAAGCATGCAGTTATGATTCTCGTTCTTTAAAGTGAATTAAAGTCGTTAGAGCTTCGTTTTCCGATTCTGCCGAGCCCAGACTCGAACGTGGAGCTACAACTCCCGGGTCATCATCAGCCATTATACCAGACACTGCTGTAGACATAGCGTGGACTGAGGGTCCAAGGAAGGTCAGACAAGACTTTGAGGCTTCGTCGATGGACGTGAGATTCCATGCTGCGCACCCTCAGTCCCTGAATCGAATATTTCAGCAGAGCTGCTGTACATCCGGCTCAAGGTTGGCACACGAGTGCATTTTAAGAATCGGTACGTCCTTAAATAGTGTAACGATCCACAGATTGTGCACATTTATTATACTGATTTATTCACGTTCGTCATTAACAGTGTAGACTAAAAAAAACGGTGAGTCTGGAAAGGTCATTTATAAGTGTGTTTTCGTACATTTCGTACATCTGATGTTTATCAGAATTTAACTGCACCAAACGGTAGAGATATAGACCGATATAGATTTTTTATAATACCGATTATTTGCATGTTTATGTGCTCGATAACCGATATTTATTTATTGTTTTACTTCTGTTTTTGACATAATGATAACACCACTACTGAACTAAACAAACCGTTTTATTTATTTAAAAAAAAAAAGTGTCAATTTCACGTCCTCCTTGCATTCAAAACAAACAAAAACAAAACAAAAAAAACCCCTCTTATTTATACACCAATAAATAGAGAAATAAAATAAAGTGCACTGTTACTAAAGTGTCTTATTTTTTCTTTTTTTAAATAAAAGCTTTGATGAAGTAAACAGATTACGTGACTCAGTGAGTCTGTCTCTATTTCTTTGTGCCAAGTTCTTTCAACTACATATCAGGCATTTATGGAACAGATGTAATTTGTGAATTAATGGCTGTTATGTTAAATAAAGTTTCATTAAAGCAAAGCAAGTACACTTTACCTGTGCACTGTCGTCTCTCCTTAGACACAGTGCGGCAATGGCGGTTCTGGAAGCAATCCTCAAAACGACCATAAGATGGCGCCATTTATCGGTGGAGCCGATATTACAAAATCCGATTACGGAAAAGATGCTTAAGTATCGGGAAAACCGGTTATCGGTCGATCTCTATTGAAAAGACGGCGGGTTTTTTTTTTTTTTTTGAATCGCTAGTAATAATTCATAGCTGTGCAACCACTGGTTCATGCATTGTGGGTGTGACAAGGAAACGATGCTAGGTTAGGAGTTCTGTGTAAATTACAGCAGTAGCAGGTAGTGTAGCGATATGAGCAGAATAAAAAAAAAAGGAATTTGGTTATTCATACTTTTCAAGAGGGCTAGATCACATGTAGAGTAGCTATCTATTATTATATGCATTATCTGCAGATATTATTCACAATTCTCTGAGGTCTGTGCTGATCTTGATACAACTACATTCTTACAACGCAGAAATAATGCAAGTGATACTGACCAATATGTCCACACTATCTTGGCGGGTAAGTGAGCCATGTTCAGTCTTGTTATGGGAAGGGTTGAGGATGTAGGGACTACCCCCAGCTGAAATGTTCATATTGGGCATCGTGAGAGACTCCTTCACTTCCTTCTCCACCTTCAGCTCATCGCCAGGACGAGCTACAACATGCATGCCCATACCAACACGTACAAACAAAGAGAGAGAGAGAGAGAGAGAGAGAGAGAGAGAGAGAGAGAGAGAGAGATATCAAATGAATACATTATATTCAGTTCAATCAATAGCAGTGCAGTCAGTACTCAGTAATCAATGACATCAAATGAGTAAGTAATATGTCTGACGGTTTGTAATCCTCACTGTATTCGGAGCTGTACAAATCTCTGACTCTTATTATTCGCTGCCGTTCCGATTAACTCATGATTACACCAAGGAATATCAGGACCAAAGACTTGCAGAAAACGTCCAGAGCATTACACTGAAACGCTTGCCAAAAAAATTGACCTTCCTAATCATTCAGTTGCAATCAGAATTATTCAACCCCCATTGCAAATCAGGTTTACTTCCTCGTGAGCAATGCCCTCCAGTTCAGTAATATTCTAGGGTTTGCGTGCTGCATCCGCCTTCTTCAAACCGCCTTCTGTTCGTTGCAAACACACACAAAATAATGCAAAATAAGCCTGATTTGCAAAGGGGGTTGAATAATTTTGATTGCAACTGTATGCTAGATGATTAAGGATGTGCTGATTGGTGGAGGTTTTGTAAAGACATGTAACACTTGTATGAACCGAGTTCTCTGGAGGCGTGAAGATTGCGTGAGTAATCACTGCGTGAGTAACCGACACCAATTCGAAATCTACACCCTTGCCATGACTGGCCCGAGAATCTGGATTCTACAAGAAACTGTTGGAAACTGTTCATACGGGCCAAGAATGAAGGGAGATCTGGGTTGAAACACTTTAAATCAGAAGGGATTACCACCTTCACTAGTCTGAGCACCAGACTCAAGTTTAAACCTTACCTTTAACTTTAATGTAGTGTCCTCCAAAAGGGTAGGCCTCAAAGCTGAGTGACAGGGGGGTGTTGGACTGGTCCAGGAACAGGTCGACTCGAGAAAGCTCAATCCCCTTACGCTCAAAAACAGGGCCCAGGACCTCTCTGCATATACAGATGGGCGAAAGCAACCAAAAATAGCAACAATATTCAGCAGAAATAACATTTTTAAACGCTTGGACGGTGCAGAATCACACCATATTGTATTTGTCCTAATATTGACCTGGTCACCAAAACTGGTAGACTAATAATGATTAAAGGAGACATTTACAGTGAGGGAAAATACAGTATTCAGTATATGTTTTTGTCACTTATTATACTTCCACTGTATATCTACAAATAACGCCTTATGACTTATAAAAGATGCCACAAGATTTCACGCAACAAATGACGAATCATGGTGAAGGTGAAACAAAGCCACAGCAAAGACCTTCAAAACATCCCTGTCATTACAACTGGTTCGACAATACGCGGTAGAAAGTTCATGGAACCACAACCCTGGATCGTCCATGGACAGGCAAGATTTTACGACGTGCTCTCAGACTAAAGGATAAAGAAGGGAAGAGAGAAGCCACTTGAAAAGCAGCAGGAACAACAGTTACGCAGAGAACAATCAGAAAAGAACCGCAACACAATTCTCTCTTCTTACACTCCTCTGCTGGGAAAAAAGACAAAAAAAAGACAACAAAAAAAAAGAAAGAAGAAGAAGCACAAAGATGCAGGTCTAAAAAGTATTTATACGAATCTCGTCATGTTTGGAGGAAGAAGGGGATTAAATCTCAGCAGCCAAGAAACCGAAACTATGGAGAAGACGGATTAGGACAACAAGCTCAAATATACAGCCAAAATAACTGTAGAATTAGGCCTTGCATGTCCTAGCCAACCTGGAATAACCACTGAAAGGTTTTGGAGGATGTTGAGAGTGTATTCCAGGGACCCTTGTGACCTTGAGGAATTGAAGATGATTCGTCAAGAGGAGGGGAAACTGAACCACAATGCTTAAAAAAAAAAAAAAAAAAAAAAAGACACCTCGAAGCTGTAAGTGCCAACAACAGCTTTACAACAAAGTAGTAAGGTCGATAATTTACTGTGTCCATATACTTTTCCCCAACAATTTTTGCTTTTTCAAACAATGCTTATGAATGCATACCTTTTTTTTTGTTGTTCAAGCACAAAATGGTGGGGGGGGGGATTGGGGGGATGGACGACGACAGTGTCTTTCGTATATTTTGCATATTAAATAAAAATAGATGTATCCGAGTACTTATTTCCCCTCACTGTATAAGTGGGAAAAAAAAAAAAAAGCAGCATCTGTATATATAACTGGTGACTTATCGTCAAGACGGCTGGGTTACGTCAGAGACGGTGCTCTCTAGAAGATGATTAATCAGTGGACAGAGCTAGGTTTGAAACGTTCCAACCTGACTCACCTCAACGTCTTCTTTTTCAGGGCGGGAACGATCTCCGTGTCTACGTCAACACTCAGGTCAAATTTGAGAGTGAAGCACTCCTTGGTGGGGTCCTGCAGGTGGGGGAGGAGGAGGGGGGGGTGCATTCACAACACAACAGGTGAATCATTCCAGGCTCATTAAGACATGAGCTGCAGAACTGTCATCATCAGACTAAAGACGAGTCCAAGTTGTTAATTAAAGCGCCACATCCTGAGCTGGAGATGACTCGGAGACGTCTGTGATTTCCTGCGTCATTAAAACGCCGAGCAGTCCGCTGGTGATAATGAGCTCAGCAGACCTCAGCGGGAAACCCACAAATATGGTGGCTGTATTTTAGTCGAAGCTAGCGATGGACAGTTTTGCAATATACGTGAGCCATGTTAAACCAGAACCAGCTGGACTCGCTCTCGTGTAAACACATGATGACAAAGCGCAGTAGGAAAACTGTGACTAAACCTGGATCGAGTTCATGACTGAAAAGGATTTTTAATGGCGAATCAACTGTCACTTTCATTGTAGCCAAGAACGAGGCTTAATCCATACATAACCGTCTAATTTAACCACTCTCCAGTTTTATTACAGCAGCGCTTCCCAAACAGGAGATTACGCAACATTAGCGGTTCAATCAAGCCGGCATAAATCATTCAAAACTAAGCACTTTATTAAGCCTTATACTTCTTTATTTATTTCTTTTTTTATTTTATTTTAAATTATGCTTGAATGCTTAACGCAGGTTCCGGTTCATTAGCTAGCTAAATCGTGTGCTGTGGCTAAAACCTCGTCATTTTTTTTTTGAAAGGTCGTAAAAGTGGAGAGAAGTATGGCAAGTTTCTTGAAAAGACATTCGGAAACTGGCCCGAGATTCAGACTACTGCTTAGACTGTCAGAAAGGAAAGAGAGAAAGGAAAAAGGACAGAACAGAAAAGTAGAGGACACATGAAAGGAAAGGAAGACACCAGAAAGAAGGGAAGAATGAGAAGGAAGAGAAAAGGAAAAAAAAAAAAAAAGGAATAGAAGACATAGGGTAAGAAACAAAGAAAGGAGAGGAAGAGAAAGGAAAGGAAGAGAAAGCAAAACGAAGGCAGGAAGGAAAAGAAGAGAATGGAAAGAAGTGTAGAAAGGAAGAGAAAAGCAAAGGAAGGAAGAATAAAGAATTGTAGAATAGTAAGAAAAACGAAGTAAGAGAGAGTGAGAAAAAAGAAAGAAAGACAAAAGCAAAGGAAGGTAGAATAAAGAACAGTAAGAGAAAAGGAAGAAAAGTAGAAAAGTCAAAAGGAAAAGATCACAGAAAGAAAGGTAGAACTGAAGGATAGGAAGGAAGAGAAAGGAAAGAAAGATGAATGATCGCTAGAAAGGAAAGGAAGAGAAAAGCAAATGAATGAATAATAAAAGACGTGTAGAATAGTTAATTGTAGAAAAGCTAAGAAAGGAAAGGAAAGAAAGAGTAAGGGGGGAAAAAAAAAGAAGGAAAAGAAAGGAAGAGGAAGGCAAAGGAAGGTAGAATAAAGAATAGCAGAACAGCAAGAAAAAAGGAAGAAAGGAAAGAAAGAGTAAGAAAAAAAAAAAAAGACCCCAGAAAGAAAAGGTAGAACTGAAAGGAAGATAAAGAATTGAAGGATCGGAAAGGAAAGGAAAGACCAATGACGTGTAGAAAGGAATGGAGGAGAAAGGAAAGAAATGAGGTAAGAAAGGGAAGAGAAATGTAAATAACAGAAGAGAACAAAAAGAAAGGTAGAATGGAGTAAGAAAGGAAAGAAAGTTAATAGTCAGAAATGTAATGATAATAAAACGTACATGTAGAATATCATCAAATTATTTGCACAACTGTTGTAAAATCGAATGTAAATATAGAACAGCAGTGATCATTTCACAGAGCAACTCGAGACAAATCAGTTAAGCTGGAGGCGATAAAATAAAAATAAATAAATAAATAAATAAATATCGGGAATATCGGAACAAGAGGAACTATTTTCTCTCCCAGTGTTCCTGTAATACCCATAATGCCCAGCAGGAGGACACAACACTTACATCAGTGTAACGTCTCCGGGGCTTCTTCCTTATCTTCATCGGTCCTACCTTACGCTCCCTAACACACACACACACACACACACACACACACACACACACACTCAGTACAATCGAACCATGAAGAGTATGCAGTTTGTGAAGCTATGTAATACATTTAGACTTAATCCAAATCATTTGGAAGTCATTTCCAGGAGGATGACAGACGAATGTAACCCGGATGTTCCGGTATGTTCTCGCTCATAATCCAAGGCAGACTGACCCTTTCTCTGTGCTGCCCTCCTCCTCCTCGTCCAGGTCAGAAGGAGGGCTGGTGCGTGTGGGGCAGGAGCGAGTAGACACATTCCGGGCCAGGATGGAACCTGTAGAAACACACGTCAGCTTGTCTCAGAGAGAGAGTGTGTGTGTGTGTGTGTGTGTGTGTGTGTGTGTGTGTGTGTGTGTGTGTGTGTGTGTGTGTGAAGACAGACAGGCTGTTTTGCGAACAGTAGCCGTGCTGATCATTCCTAGTTTGAAGGAACTTTGCTGAGGATAATCAATTTCCCTGCTTTACAGATGGACCTCATCATCACGGCATCGTTTAAACTTCTAATTCAGACAGCATGTGATTATTTTCAGCAGCAGACATTACTGGAAATTGAGTAGTTGTGCAATATTTTCATAGTTCACGGTCTTACTATTTTTATTTTATAGTAATCAAGCTTAGAAATAAAAGCTGCTCTATTTCAGCTGGCTGCTCGTGTGAATTATTTCTGAGCGCGCGTGCGTGCGTGTGCGTGTGTGTGCGTGTGTGTGTCGGTCATACGTACTCTGTGTCTGCAGGTCAAAACGAGGGTGACGGTCAAAGTGCATGCTGTCAGTCTCGTCAGAGTGGCAGCGGGAGTCGCATGACTCACACAGTTGAAGAGGACTCTTGTTATTCAGATCCTGGCAGTCGGGATGATGGCACACCTGAACACAAACGCACACAAACACACAAAGGAATTATATTTAAAGACTCTAGAGGAGAAGTCAGTAGAATCTGCGGTGGGGGTGGGGGTTAGCTAGTTAACTGCATTAACACAAATAATAAAGGAGACAAAATGATTGCGCAGGGAGAAAAGGTATCTGAAGTGGCACAGTTTCAGCTACGAGATGTTCTGATGTGAAGTTGTCCTCACGTCCCATGTAAAGGATATTACTCGAGTCGAGCTATGTTTATCTACGGGGCGACTGCTAGCAGAAGAGTTAGAGGACAGCTCTGTGCCGAGCTACAGCATTAAGGTGTGCACCGTGAAGCAAAAGGGAAATAAGTAAACACAATCAAATATTAAGAGTCCTGTGAATGAATCAAGAAACAAATCGATTAATCGGCTTAAAACGTGGCTTGTAAACGAGAACAATGGAGACCATTTCGCAATTTTTGGTCCATTGTCCAATAATAAACTGTGAAACAACTTCAAATGATAGAACGCGAGGAACAACTCAACATTTCTCTTGTTGCTCTACTAACTTTCTCCTCTAGGGCGAATCTCTAAAGAATTACGATTACGATTTGAAAGAACAGCACGTCTACCCCTCTCTACCCCTTTATCTGAACTGTACCAAAATCACAGACGTGCAGGATCATTACTCTCAACAAGCCAAAATTAAACAGATTTAAAAAAAAAAAAAAAAAAAAAATTTTAATTAACCAGCCTATTTAAATTATGAAATCGCTACATATATTTTACTACATCAAATAAATAAATAAATAAATAAATAAATAGATAAATAGATAGATAAATAGATAAATAAATCAAGCTGCTTGAATGAAATGTAACACTGGGCTAGAACACGTCGTCTGTTTAGTACTGTAAATTTCATTCTGCAAGCAGTAGCTTTCGCATTTGTTATTAGAGAACATTTTTGGTTCTGTTTTTTTTTTAAAATTTTTTAATTGCCCCTGTTCCTGTTCTTTAAAACTGAATCATCCTGTAAACAGCTTTGCGCACAGTGCAGAATCAGCGTTGCTGCCCCCAGTGGCTTCGCCATGGTATTACATTCTGGAACGACTGGAATGGAATGGAACGACTAGTCGAATAACAATTATAAAAAATAAATAATAAAATATATATTTTTTTAAAAATCGGCTTTTCCAGGTGGCCGGGCAACTGTTTTATCCACCCCAGAGTAGGTTTACTCTATCCATAATTTCCCTACTAGTGTACTCCCTGCTGCTATACAGAGCTAACCACTTACGCTACACCACTTTAAGATCCGACTTATGCCAAACCTGCACACAAAACAGAAGCATCAGAAACTCGTGACACCCTGATATTTCTGAGAAAGGTGAGGCAGGCAAAGCTACGCACTGAGCATCGAGCTCTGTCATTTACCACATAAGCCTGAGGGCTGAATGGCACAATGAGTCAAAGCTTTTCACTCGAACTGGAGAATCATGTAAATACATGAGCAAAGCAGCATAACAATCTGCTTTATTTCAGGGTGACTTGGTTTACTAAGCGCACAATCATTCATATTCCCAGTACCACACATTTTAAGGTCACTCCTGAACACATTGAAATGTAGACCGTGTCAGTTCTTTTTCAATCTAAGCCTGCCACTCCTCTAATTACCTTCCAGCACACCGTTACTCAACGATTGCTCAAATCTTCCCTGAATATCTAGTAGAGACAAGCAGCTCCACCTAGACTCGCCCCATCCCATCTCCACTCAGACACATCTGTTCACTTTCCACGCAAACAAGTGAGTACGGCTTGCCTGTGCTACAAGGGTGGACAAAATCAGTAGCCCGCGTACCTGGGACACGCAGATTTTGTGTCCGGGCCGTTCGTTTTTTTGCCTGGTTGAGTAGTTTTTCTACTAATTGACAGATTATCTTTTCACAAATCAGTTTCAATGCACTTAATTCTTCATCTCAGGATCATGGGTTTGAGCCCCATGCTGGGTGCCGACTCCAGCCACTGGGGTTGCAGAGGCTAGTACACTCCCAGTGCCGGTCCCAAGCCCGGATATATGGGGAGGGTTGCGTCAGGAAGGGTATCCGGCATAAAACCTGTGCCAAATCAGGATGCGGACAATGGAAGGTGATCCGCTGTGGTAACCCCTAACAGGATCAGCCAAAAGAACAACAACAACAACAACAACAACAACAACAGCTAGCTAACTTACTAACTAGCTTGGAATACTATATTACTGCATTACGTCAGCCAACACTTTGCGTCGTCAGTTGGGGTTTCTGACAGACTAAAACACGGGACTGGGCAGCACATTGAAGCTTTTACTTGCCTGGTTGGCTAAATAAACGCATCATTTGTCTACCACTCAGGAGCAAGCAACACCATGATCCCTGATGTTTGCTCCAACACAAACTACAGACTCCACCCCAAGTCCCGAAGACACCACACGACGCCCATATAATCCACATTCCCTCAAAGAGGACGCTTTATGCTCGACTCCCTCAACTCAGGATTTCCAAAAAGACTTCCAAAAATGGTCTAATCCGAGGAACTAAATCATGAGTCCGGCTCGGTCAAACCCACCTGACAGGGTGGTGAAGATTACCTCAAAATCTTCCAGTCTTTCTCCAAGTCCACTCCAGCTCCAAAGAGTGGCCATGGTTCCAAAATGGTGTTAAAGCGGCTCCAAGTAAAAAATAAATAAATAAATAAACAAATTTAAAAAAGGGGGGCCTTGTTGTCAGTACTAGGCGTGTGTGAGAGTTTGTTGAAGAACCGTGTGAGCAGCCGTAATAAAAGGTTTAGCTGCATGACCGTGTACTCGTTGTAGCTTGTCTCCATAACCGTGCATGTACATGCATGAGGATATGAAGTTTGTTCCATCAAGAAGTACAGTATTTTCCACTCGAGTGTTTATCGAATCACAAAATGTTCCGAATTGTATTTTATATCCTCTTTCCCGTTGTGTACACAACGATCAAACAGTTCAGAACTCTACAAGCAAAAGCATGTGGCAGTACACAAATGAAAAGAGGACCTGGCTTTAGGTTCCCACAACCTCAGAAGCAGAAAATAGTCCATATTTTGGCAATAACAAGCGTTTGTAAAAGGTAACCAACATGGCAAAGGCATCCACACTCCAGCTAAAATGAAAGCATCTTAATACATGCTTCGGGAGCCAAAATTCAATATCTCTGTACGAAGAGCAGAAAAAAAAAAAAAAACCTCTGAGACGGTGTGACTGGATAACCGGCGCTATAACAATACCGGACGGAATACACTCGGTCTGTTCAACAGGAGGAGGAGAGGAAGTGAGTGGGAGAACGACACAAGGACGTTCAAACGAAATGATGAGTAAAGGACGGCAAAAGGATCGTGTTAAAGTATCTTTGTTGAATAAGAAACATAAATAGAGAGAAGGGAGGAAACCAAATTCTAACTTCCATTCCAAGAACATATTTCAAAAACTAATACATGTAGGCCAAATTGTATTTCTCAAACCAGATTACATTGTTCTTACACACACACACACACACACACATATATATATATATATGTCCAGTAAACTGCGGGCGAACATCACGTTGGGTTTATGAACCAGTTCAACAAGCACAGTGGTAAAAACATTCAGTCTGTCTAAAAGCTTGCTAGCCAAGTATAACGATGTCCTTATACAAGTTGTTGGATAGCTACACAATATGGCCAAAAGTTTTTGGACACCTGACCATCACACCCATATGTGCTTTTTGAACACCCCATTCCAGATTTAGTCCCACCCACTTTCCACTAGATTTTGGAGCGTGGCCGTGGGGTTTTGGGCCAAATGTTCCAGTTCATCCCAAGGTGTTCAGTGGGGTTTGAGGTCAGGGCTCTGTGCAGGCAAAACTATGTCTTCTTTAAGGTCATGTTGGAATGTTTGCTCTCTTTAGTTCCAGTGAAGGGAAATTGTAATGATACAGAATACAAAAGACATCCTAGACAATTGAGTGCTTCCATGTTTGTGGCAACAGTATGTAGAAGAACTACACATGGGCATGATGGGTCGTCTGTCCACAAACCTTTGGACATATAGTGTACTCGTACCGTACTGAAACACAAGCCTAATCAATTCAGCTTGAAATCTGATAAATCGGCTGGAAATGTCCATTATGCTCCTCTGCCGCAGTCGGAATGAAATATTTAAATGTAATTTTTCCAGAGATGGCACTGATCCGATACCCAGGGTTGGTATTAGGCCGACGCCAGCAAAGAATCCACATGCAGAAGATCGGAACTGGATTTTGAAAACAATTTTTCGGGAAGTAGATTTGTTTACACGCAAACACGATTGCGTTTTCTGTTAGGAATTTTTTCCCTTTTAAATTTTTGGGAGTAATCAGACTTTTAAAATGGTAGAACTTTTGGCTGTGATCCATGCAAATGAGAAAGACTCAAAACAGCTAATAGCACTTTTTGGTCAACCGAGTGTCCAGCAAAGGCTAAACATCTCCATCAAATGTTTGTTTGTGTTTGTGTGTGTGTGTGTGTGTGTGTGTGTGTGTGTGTGTGTGTGTGTGCTCCATTACATCTCTTTGTTGCCTGGAATAGCGTGTATAATAGGACAAGGCTCAGACAGCTGTGAACACATATCAGTCGTGTTCGGCTCCTCCGCTGGGACGTCTCGCGTTCAGAGCCACGTGGTTGCAGCTGATGTGACCAAATTCAGAGCACGCATCCACCGTACACACACACATGCACAGACATATGGACCGTGTTTGGCCAGGCCTGGGGTCTCCGATTACATGACATGCTCGTCTGAGAAGCAACTGCTACCATAACATTTGCTTTGGGCTCAGTGTAGTCTCTGCTGCACTGCTGTTGGGTTGGAGAGGAGAGATAATGGTGTACGTTTGATTTAAGTGGACAGGTTGTACAGCGCAGATTTATTTAAGAGGGGGCAGATGAAAGCGCTGATCTGGTCGCCAGTGGCGCGGGATCAAATGCAGACCGCAAGCTCATCCTCACAACCCTGTTCAGCACACATCATAACCTCCTGATGCATTGTATGTGTATCTAGCATGTCCTGGAGTATTTTATTCCTCTTGCACCATGATATGCCATCCATCCATTTTCTATAGCTCTTATCCTATCCCAAGCCGGGGGACACTCTGGACGGGGTGCCAACCCATCGCAGGGTACAATCGCACATGCACTCACACACCCATTCACACACTATGGACAACTCAGAGATGCCAACCAACCTACAACGCATGTCTTTGGACTGTGGGAGGAAACCGGAGTACCCGGAGGAAACCCCCGGAGCACGGGGAGAACATGCAAACTCTGCGCACACAGGACGGAGGCGGGAATCGAACCCCCAAGGAAGTGTAAACTCCTCCATCCTGAACACATTTTTTTCGAATGGAGGAAAACTTTGACAAAAGCACTAACGCTGGAGACTCCTTCCAGAAATCGTCACGCAATCAATAATCCACGGTTTTCTTTGATAAAAAATAATAATAATAATAAGTCCCTGTAAATGAGCCGTTACTATAGAAACGACAAGGTAACGATAAGAACTAGCACATTAATCTAAAACCTGTGATGTGAATTACAGCCGGCGCTACCGTCAGAGCTGCTGTTGTAGAAAGTTAAAATCAACAACGGTGGATCGAACAGTGCGTCGGAGAAAACGGACGTAGTGGATGGGACAGATTGAAACTGGAAAAGAAATGTATTTTTGGAACTGGAAATGTTTACATATATGGAGACGTAACTGGTTTTTCTTTTATTAGGATGGATTTTATAACACTGATACTTTATGATATTTATAAATGTAGGTGATTTTTGTGTGAAAAAGTGTGAAGGGCTTCAGTTAAAAAAACATTTTAAAGCAAACAATAACAGATGGGGACTGGTATTGGCTGATGCTCAAGATCTCAGTATTGATATTGAAAAGGAGGTATTGTGCCATCTCTATTGCGCACCAAACGGCTACTAATGACGCACAATGTATGCTCTTGGATCCCCGTGCAATTTAAGATGGGAGCAAGTCTCCTACTCCAATCTAGTTCTTATTACACAAACAAAATATGGATTTGGCTTTTGGATCAAACAGATGCAGGCTTTATTACTGAAGTGCTTCCCACACATAGACTTTACTTGGGTGACCCATTTTTGCATTTTATTTATTTTTTTTTATCCGTCCGAGATAACGACACCATCTGCGATCCATTAACTAGTGGATAATCTCCCATCGCTCTGCTATCGTGAGAACGGAATCCTCTCCTGACAATCGCACATGCGCTGCAGAAAACCACCGAGACACGTTCTCCGGCTATACGTCAGGATCCGCGGACAAGGTGGATACTTTACAAGCGAAGGCCAGGTAAAGCAACTCCTTAGTAAAACGAGGGAACGAATGAGTACAACATGGCCACGATTTACTAAAACGAGGGAACGAATGAGTACAACATGGCCACGATTTACTAAAACGAGGGAACGAATTCTTAATTCGTGGCCACGATATATACAGTACATCCATCCATCCATCTTCTATACCACTTACTCCTTTTCAGGGTCACGGGGAAACCTGAATCCTATCCCAGGGAGCATCAGGCACAAGGCGGGGTACACCCTGGACAGGGTGCCAATCCATCGCAGGGCACAATCACA
>JANDJT010000050.1:2574015-2592442 GCA_024331685.1 Stegophilus panzeri
GTGTTGTCACATGAAAAGATATAATCAAATATTTACAAAAATGTGAGGGGTGTACTTACTTTTGTGAGATACTGTAAATTGTTTGAATCAAATATCAATTTGTGAAAATATGTAAGGACAGGAATAATGCCACCACATGAAAATCAATATGTTTCGTACAGATGGTCCTCGGGAAAAGCCAGGGGGTTGTATCTATCCCTAAAAAAATCCACAGGATTCTCCACAAATGGTGATGCCATCACCACAAACACTAAAGGGGTAACTTTGATGCGTCAGATTTATACATCACTTTGCTCAAAGCTGATTAGGGTTTGTGATTTGTTACCCAAAATAAAACCTTCCCCAGAGCAGGATAGCCATGTAGCGTACATGACCATGTTGATGAAAACCACTTAAAACCGATCCATCTTGTTGAGACCTAAAAACCAGAATTTGCTCAAACTAAACACAAACTTGGGTACCTGGGTAGCCACCAAGCCCGGCTTTGTGCAACAGACCTCTGAGCTGTGACGAGAACAGTCCGTACTCCCCAGCAATAATTATGTGCGCTTTACACTGGGTAGCAAAGCCAGGGCCTGGCCATGCAAAGACATGCTGGGAGCAAACACCATGACATGAAATAACAGTCTTCTGCAACACAGCTATTCTCTTCTGCTGAAGCGTCTCAAAAGGGAGAACTTTTAAGCACTCAATTTAAAGCATCTTCGAAGCATCTTCCAACCTTCTCAATTTTAGAATGAACACATGGACCAAGCAGAGAAAATTCCCCCTCACTGCCACCAATTTCACTCAAGCCTAGCGCATTCTACGGGATTACCTCGATTTCCGAGTCGCCGAATAACCCCTCTGTGTTTAGCGTGAATAGTTCATCCACACAATTCTCAGTCCGCGAGCAACTGTAGTGACTTCAAGCATTTTCAAGCATGTTTCATGTCTCGCAGATGAACCGTGGAGTGAGAAACCCTCTGCAACTAGTTGCAAGTACAGTGATAAAAGAAACAGGCAGTTAGAGAGAGAAAATCTAATTCATCCGCTCTCATCATATACATCTATTTATGTGGGAGGGCAAAATTTGGCGTACCCGAATTCTTATTTCCGTACCAAATAATGACAATGCCACAAAGTCCTGTGAGAATACAGGATTTGGGGATCAGGCTTGCTTCAGCGGACATCTCTCCAGGTCAAAGTCTGTGTAGTGTCTGTGGCTTGATCATGCAGCGTGAACACCTCTACGCCCAACAAACAACTGATTGCGAGTGATTAAAGTCGTCTAGTGTGAAAGGGTCAGCAGGATTTTGAAAGATTAGACAGATTTGGTCAAATTTAGAGATACAGATGCAAACAAATGCTGGCACTTTGAACTGTAAGAGGGTTTAAAAACAAACACTTTAAAGAAGTAAGCACTTTTCGTCACTTTCGTTTGGAACGAGCCTACAAACTGGCCACATAGGCTTCATCACTTGAGAATAAACCAGCTAGACATTTCGCAAAAAGAGACGGAAATTCATTCGTAAAAACACAACAGACATGAAAACTCCTTTAATGAAAGAAAAAAAACATCACGTTAAAATCTGACTTGAAGCTGTTATTTATCTAATTTATCTAGGTGTTCCCCATACACAAGTGATAATCCCATTTACTAATCTGTTCCAAGAAATCAGTGGACCTTGGACCAGAAAATGGTGAGAGTGGAGAGAGAGAGCGAGCACAGAGAGGGGATGGGGCAGAGCTAGAGTATCATAAACTAATGAGAGAGAATACGACATTCTCCTTACCCCGAGTTTGGTTGCTAGACACCAACTCCTAGCTGTAATGATGCCCACAATTTGTTGTTTATTAGCAGTTAGTTAGTTTGTGCAAGTCCATGACACGGCCTGTCAGAAAGCCCCTAATATTCACATACACTGATTTTCTGGATATAGCAAAACACAGGACCATGATCAGAGTGTTCGAGTGCAGAGAAAGCCCACTGCTTAAATTACTGTGCCTAGATCACACCAGCCCCTTCCCTCCAATAAACAACCCTGGCCTATCAGATTCTTATTCTTATACGTGCAAGTGTAGTTTGCTTAACTCCATCACACCATAGACAGGATGCCAGACTGTCACTGGCCACCAAGCATACACATTCACACACTCATTCACACCTAGGGGACCATTTAGAGTGCCCAAACCATTCACCAACATGTTTCTGGAAGGTGGGAGGAAACCAGAAACACCAGAGGAAACCTACAGTATGAAGACAAGCAGAGAACATGTGACTCCCACTTTGAAAACTCCAACAGTAACCGTAGCAAGCAGATCTCAGTTCATAACCGAGATCTGCAACTGAGTGGCTAGAGACGCAAAGCGCTTTATCGGGAACTGAAAAGACAATCTAAAATCAGCATTACTTATTTCTTTACATTTGCATGAGAGCCATAATGTCATGCTGCAATACAGACGTTTCACTTGCACTATATCAGCGTTAAAGGCTGATATGATGTCAGTTTGTGGCTATAGAAAGACAGCTCATCCTCTGTTGTACAGTATTAGATTGAAAATATATATATATATATTTTTTTTATGGAATGTTTATTTATTTGACGCACATTTTTAATAGAAGTAACCTGGAGCTGCCGTATTAGTCCGTTAGATATTAAGCTGCATGGAATTAAAAAACACAATATAGGGGACGTACATGGAAATTCAAAAGCCAACAAAAAAAATTAGGTATTACATCACGCCCATAAATCCAGACTAACTCAGTACACAGCATCTTAGAGAGGTTTTTAAGAAGAATGCAATTTAGCTTTACCATATAGATCATGAATGACATCCAGGGAGGAGGACCAGGAGTAGCGTTCTGCCCCCCGTATTGAGGACGGAAGCGTCTCCAACTCGTAGGCCCCCCGCTTCTTCCAGTAAAGGAACATGGCAAACAGTGAGGCTCCTCTGAGGTCAAAAAGAATCACTATCTTGTACCTTAGCTAATTTCTTCAACCATTATATTGTCCAAGAACTGATCTCGTGTACAAGTTTGCTCCAAGTCCATGCGACTGAGGCCATCAAGTGAACACTACTTCCAAGGTCTCGAGGAACAATCGATAGTAAATAATTCTCTATAAACCAGAAACCGGTACAGTTTCTTTCCAAGGTTAAGGCAAGATCCATGGCATGCCAGTATGACTACCCAAACAATACACTGCGCTTCTTATCCCAAAAGAGAGTATTGTATCCATTGACAGGACTCTGGGTACGTATCTGACAACATGTTTTGATGAAGAAACTGTTCAATCATCAGTTTTTAATAACAAACTAAAGACGAAAGTTTTAGTGCCAAAACAAAGCAAACCTCCCAGAAATCTGCCCAGTCAACAACTTCTGCCATGAGGAACAATTCTTAAGATATCCTTCCACCATCACAAACATGGTGCTTCCTTTGACAACTCCTCATCTTGAAAGTATGGCCCATTGCTAAAGCTCAACGATAGCACTGGCCAAAGAGAGAACTGCTTGGTGTCCCATGGCAGAGGGGGCCGGCTAATAGAAGGCATTCAACCTACACGTCCAGACAAATGTTGCATTCACAACAGGATGAAATGCATGCTGGGACAGTCTGAGCCAATAGCTTTCAATATAGGTGACAAAGTACTCCCTTGTACCCCACCTCCTACACAGACAGTGAACTTTTCTCATAATTTGCACAAACTTTAAAGGCCTCACATTTTTGTGCATTCATCGCACTCTGGCACCCTCTGCTTGGTGATGGATTTATGCCTTATGAATGCAGTGTGACCACGCTAATGTTTTCAGTATTTGTGTGGAGGGACAATGCAGGCTGAGGACCAGCAGACTGAGATGATAAAATGAACTGGCTGCCCTGCAAAGAAAATACTTTTGGAAGGCGGGGGGGGGGGTCGGGGGCAGTGCCACAATCAGAATGACATCATATCCACTTCTCCCTGAAACAGCTTTGTTTGGGTTTAGGACACAAAAGACAGCTTGGCTTCTGCGTTTCCTAATGCTGCAACGAGACTGAAGCACCAAGTCTTACAACAAGTCACCTCTGTGTTCAACTCTCTCCAGTGAGGTTGATTCATTGTTATCTGCCAGCTGGAATGGGGAAAGAATCACAGTGAGAACACACTGTGCTAGTCTGGGAAGGCAGGGACAATGCTGTACAGCAACTCAGATGTCCAATTTTGGGATAAGAAATTAGAGGGTAGGACGGCAGCCGGATGACCACTTGGAGCTCTGCTGCACAGACATGTGGTAGTAATCTGAACCATCTTTGAAAGTGCAGGCTTGACATGGAGCTCCAGAACTCAGTCTTTCCATTAACTTCTGCTGAAAGTGAAAGATCAGGAGTTGTACTTATAATTGCTGAAATAAAATATCCACTCAGAGCCATATATGTAATTTCCAGAAAATGTTTACTGCTGACTTTACCTCAGCGTTTATCTAAATCATTACATTTTCAATTTGGAGTCAAATGTGGTCAGTTGGCATAATAAGCATAGCTGAGGAATATTACATGCTTATTTATCTGCCACATTGTTTTGTTTTTTTTTAATCTTCTTAAACTATATCCACCTAGTTTCTCTAATTAATAGAGAAATACTTCTCTCCTGATAGATACTGCTCGTTAAGTACGTAACTGTACGTCTATGAATCTTATATGTGTATAGTAATCATACACTAGCATCTTCGTGCAGAACCAGCACATGTTCCAAATGCCAAGACATAGTGGTTAACACATCCACTAATTGAGCCACTAGATCCAATAGAGAATTAGTCTCCAAACTGGCAGAACACCTGGATAATATCTGTCAACAGGGTCATGTGGTACAAGCATGTGGACTTGTATTAAAGCTGCCCTGAAAAGTGCTGAGAGATATACCGCCACACTCACAAGACTGGGACAATGTTAACCTTGTAAAATCATGTGTGGGGCATGTCACAGGGTCAGGCATCTATGAACTAACGTGATGTCCACCCCCACAGAGCTAACCTCTTCTTGGACATGGGAACACACTGCATCTTAATGGCCACAGCAACTAAACAGTTGGTCCGAGGATTGAATGGCTATCCAGTCCAAACGACACTGCAACACATGCAACAGGCACAGCAAGAAATGATCTCTAGGCTTATCAGCATTCGAGGGCACTGGGTGAACAGATTTATTCACAGAGCAGAAAACCTGGATTCTGCAATAAGGAAACTTCAAATTACAGTTCTTGGTTACCAAATCAATCCCAGGGGCCAAACCAAAGACAGCGGTCTGGTTGGGGATGCTAAATCCTGCAGTCCACCTTTGACAACAGATCCACACAGGGAATAATATGCCGGGTTGTTCTGACAACTAGTGAAAGCACCAGTGGAAGTCAAAGTCTTGCTGACCATCTCAAGGTCTTACCAAACAACAACAAGTAAAGCCGGGTGATCAAAGACTACAGATTTTGGCCTAGGTTTAAAGGAATCTTTTAAGATTCTCAAAATTTGTCTCAGACGACCTAAACACAGCCGAAATCGCACAGTGTGAACCCGGCTTAAGCCTTTGTGATGTAGTTACTGGATAATGCACAGAGTAGGAAGAATCAGCGTTGGAGAAGTAATTGGATATAACAGGTGGTTAAGCCAGTCAGAGGCCAGAGCACCCTGTATCAGAGGGTATGCAGCTCTGCCAGAAAGAACTAGAACCAGCAATGTCTTAACTTGACAGTGGCATGTGCATGTGACCAAACCTCAATCTATGCCACACCAAGGTGTAGACACAACTGCCCTGTATGTATGCTTAGTTCCAACAATGTGTCCATTTCATACCACAGAACAAGGTATTGTTGGAGAACCAGTAAGAAGGACTTCAGTGCCAAATGGACCACCCTCAGTTCCAGCTGACTGAGGTACCTTACACCATAGGGCCAGTTACCCCAGTACACCTGTGATACCAGACAGCTCTCCCAGCATGTGTGGGGAACATCTGCTCTGGTTATCGCTCTCAGGGTAGGAACCCTCAGCTACAAGTGCCCTGCACTGCCAGATGGTCTGTGGCATTTGGGGTCCAGTTGCATTCTAAGTGAGTCCCGCTTCATCCCAGTGTGATCTGCTTTGGTGTTAAGACGCTCTTTCTGTGTTCAATAACAGTGGAGGTTGGACGTGTCCTGGATTTCCTGTTCCTTGATGAGAGCACACAGCAGCCCTATATGGCATTACCAACTCATGACGAGCAGATGCTAGGAGCACAGTGACACTTTTAAATAACATCTGAAGAGAGAACACACTCACCAGTGTAGAATAAAAAATAAAAGGGGGCTATCCACAGTTTTGGGCAGGACACCTGTAGGTCGGTCTCCAGTCAACGCAAGTATGTAGTCCAGTATGGTGCAGACAAGATGGAAAATGGCAGTGACTGATGTATAACAGTGGTACTTATTGTGAAGTGGGCATGGCCTGGGCATGCGATTCATCTGTTCAAGGTTCCATATTCATGTCTTTAACCCAATGCAGCCATCCATGACGCCTCTTGCCCATAAATATGTATTACTAAACTGAAGGACTAACGAGCATACCAGTTCATATTTACAAATAACATGCTGAAACTACGCAAACTGCAAAATTACTATCCTCAAATTTAGTTACACTGAGACCACACAAGTTCTGCGAGATACAGTCTCCTAACCATAGATGGCAAATGTCAACTTGGTGCATCTCTGTTTTACTGCCCATTATTTTGAACAGTCGCAGCGCACAAATTATTTCAAGTCACTGCCAAGGTTGCAATTTCTTTTTTTTTTTTTTTTGTTTGCGCAAAAACCTAAAACGAAGTCTTTATTGACAAAATATCTTGTGAACGTGCATCCGAGATCTAATTTTAGGGGGTTTTTTGTGCACACAAAGCATTCGTATCGCTTCATAAAATTGGAATTAATCCATTGGAGTCACATGGATTACTTTTACGATGCCTTTATGAACTTTTTGGAGCTTGAAAGTTTTGGTTACTGGACTGTAAATGGAGGGACAGAGATCTCGCAAGTTTCATAAAAAAAAAAATGTCTTCATCAGTGTTCCGAAGATGAACGAAAGTCTTATGTATTTGGAATGATATGAGTGTGAGTAACTGATGACAGAATTTTCATTTTGAAGCGAACTATCCCTTTAAGCCTTAAATTTGGCCTTAAAATAAATTTAATTAGGGAATTATGACTATGAAAACAATTATTCAACTGATCAACGGCATCAAATCCACCAAAAAAATAAATAAACTGTACTGTAGCCAAATAATGTTCATTCAAACTCTACAATGTTCATACCAACTATGAATTTCTTCACCTAAGTTTATAAAATCCTTTAATTGTAAACAGTTGAAATTACTAGAAGCTCTGAGAGCAGACACGTCCTCTTTCTCCTCAAGAGTTTATATTAGACAGCTCATCCTGCAAAGACATGCTTATTAATGGAGGTCTGCCACGCACCAAAACAGTCATAAAGTTGGGTGTGGGCCCTATCCTGGGCTAAAGAAAGGCTAGAACAGAAGTTTGAAGAGAGAAGGTGTCAGGGCACAACCTCTATACACCTTAGTAAAAGGAGTAAAAAAAAAAAAAACCTTTCATCATCTACCTCAAAAGGTAAGCGAGGGTGTGGGCCAATTCAGCAGAGAAACAAGACACAGCTAATGTTTCTGGAGCAAGTAGCATTAATGAGCAGGACCTGACCACTGGACATGGCAGCACCGAGATCCTGCCTTGCCTATACAGTGAGAGTATTTTTGTGAACAAAAAGCTCAAAAGGTTAAACAATAAAGACAATTTTTCCACAGCCTTCTTTGCTCATATTTACCAAGGGTGCCAATGTTAGTGGAGGCCACTGTAGTTTGATCCATCAAAGCAGGAGAGCCGGTTCCACGTCAGTAACAAGAGGACAATTTCAAATGAGCTATAAAACCCACTTTCCAATGGCAGTGCAAGAGATCGAAAGCGTTTTTGCCGGTCTAGCCGTTCAAGGAAGCCTGATTGTGGCTCCGTAATAGTCTGTCATATATATATATATATATATTAAAAAAACAACGCGTTACAGATAGGTTCTGACTAAAGAAACTCAAACATCCCTCTTAGGCAATGCATTATCCTTTATAGAAAGAGATCACTGCATTCAAAAAGGCTGCTAATCTCCTTCATTAAATAAGACTAATCTTTACCAAAGACCAAAACGCTGGGGATGAAAGAACTCCATAGCATGTGGAACAACTGATGGAAGGGGATGATAAGAAAGCAGGAAAGATGAAAAGAGGAATGATCTAAACTGTATGTGTATTAATAGTCATGACTTCATCCTTTTCTTTTTTTTTTTTTTTTTCTTTTTTTTTTGCTGATGTTGAGTTTGTGTCCATATGTGGTTTAGGCTTTTAGGAGGCACACACGCATGGTAAACCCATTTACCAAGCACAGCTCTCAGTTACACTTAGGATTTAACATAAATGTTAATAAATTCTGGCCGAAACATGAAAGAGAACGTGCCCCAGGACAGCTTTGCTATACTGAAAAATATTCCAACCCTACAATACCACCTTTCCTACCAAGTGAGCTCCTTGTAGAAGTATTACGACATTATAAGAATACCACCTGCTTTCTATCAGACTGTCTGGATGATGCTTGGAACAAAAATAAGCTTATACTAACACACACACACACACACACACACACACACACACACAAAGTAATGGCTAATGGGTCATGTGACTCTTGGCAGGAAAATGTAGTTGCTACTCTGCCAAGCATGCTGAAGTGATAACTCATGATAGCTAATTAATAGCCAGTGACATTGTGGAGAACAAGATTATTTCCTATGCAAATGGATTTAAACATCGTTTGGGTGAGGGATCTGGTTGACAGCAAGGAACCAACGGTTCAGATTTAGCTGTAAAGGAAGGTGCACAACAGATCGAGAGCAGAAACTTAGTCAACACACTTGGTCAACACCCCCCACCCAAAAAAATTGTAGATATGATTAACAGGGATATGGATACACACACACACACACACACACACACACACACACACATATATATATATATATATATATATATATAAATTTTGCTTTAAAGTGAGAAATGTAGTACGTAAGCCAAAACTAAACACAACACTGGCTCCACTAGAAAGCCTCGTACGTCAGGGAGGATTGATTGACCTGTGATGTGTTAAAGCCAAGCTTTAGTGCTCCATAACTTACCAGCCCATGCTTCTGCTTTAATTACTGTGCTGCTAAATATAAGCTCCAGTACTCCACATCGCCAGACTAATCTTATCACAGGTGCGACGAGTTATTATTGTCTAGAAGAGCATGTTTGCTTACCTGGTTACTTCACCTAACTAAAGCAAAGAAAAAGCTTTTGCTACTTTTTCAGAGTTTCGTCTAAAAAGAGAAAAAAAAAAAACACACAACGGACATAAAAGGTCTGCATGCCCCTGCTAAAATGGCAGGTTTTTGTGTTGGGGGGGAAAAAAAAAAAAAAAAAAAAAAAAAAAAAAAAAAAACTAAACTAAGATAAATCATGTCAGAAGTTTTTCCATCCTTAACGTGAAATTACAGTGTATAACTATTAAAAGTTTTAGGGAAAAATGGTTGGGGGGACACACCTTACAATAACCTAGCATAAGTGTACACACCCTTAAACTAATACTCTGTTGAAGCACCTTTTGATTCTATTATATATCTTTTGGAATTATAGAATTATCATACTTTTGGAATTAGTCTCATCAGACCAGAACACATTTTGTCACATGGCTTGGGGTGATTGAGTTGAGCTTGGATTTCTTTTGTTTTGTTTTTTTAAAAAGGGCTTCTATCTAGCCCCCCTACCCCATAGCCCAGACATGTAAACACTATGAGAGATTGTTGTCACATGCAGAAAGTAATCAGTACTTGTCAGATATTCCTGCAGCTCCTTTAATGTTGCAGTAGGTTTCTTGGCAGCCTCCCTGGTAAGTTTTTGTCTTGTCCTTTTCTAAATTTTGGAGGGACAGGAGTCCTGTTCTCGGTGACGTCACTGTGGCGCTCCACTTTCTCTACTTGTTGATGATGGCCTTTATGGCGTTCCATGGTACATCTAATGTTTTGGAAATTCTTTTATGCCCCTCTCCTGAGCAATACCTTTCAACAAGTAAGATGTCATGCATGTGCTTGTCAGAAAGTCAGGTATGGGTGTTAATTACGAAAGATTTTTATTATCATCCTCCATGGTTGGAAGAAAAAAAAAAAAAAAAAAAACAGTGAGAGTTATGCTTTAATCTGGAATTAGACAGGGAAAATTCATTTCCACAGGTAGAACATGACAACAGAACAAAATATTAATACATGCCAAAACTGCAATTAAGGGAATAATTATGTTTCATACCCTTACAAAGAAAAATGAGTTCCCTAAGGGTTCTTTAGATGGTTGACAGTTCTATTTTTCTAAAAGGGTTTTTATTTGGATTCTAGTTTATGAGACTTTGTTGTGTGGAAAAAGGTTCCACAAACCAAAGAACCTACAGTATAAAGTCCTAGATATTCATTCATTTTCATATAGTTAGGCTCTACATGAGCAGCGTTGGGTAAATGACTATTTTAAAAAAAAAAAAAAAAAAAAAAAAAAAAGGAATCCACAACAGATTACTAATTACTACTTCAACATTGTAATCTGATTACCGCAAGTAAAACGTCATCAGATTACTAATTACTTTACTTTCAGGTTACTTTCAAAACCTATCAAACCTATAAAAATACCCTACAAAGTGAAACTCATAGTTCTTTCAGTCATTTTAGCGCACGTCAATGTATGACATGATCAGAAAAAGTTGGATTTATCATAAAACTTGCCTCGGGTGTTTGTAGAACTACCAGACTGATAAAATAGAAAACTTTTCTAACTAGGCTAGTTTGGTGTCACTAGCCAAGAGGACGCACAATTAAGCTATCAGTGTATGGGTTTAGCTGCTACAGTTCCATGCAAAGTATATTATCTTTCCTTCTGCTCTGCTCATATCATGTTCACATAAACTGGAACTCAGATATTTACACACCTTGTTTTCCTGCTCAGCATCAGAGGATGTTACAGTTTCAACCGCTTTACTGGGTTAAAAAAAAGAATTTATAAAATCTGCGTATATCCATTTTTCCTCTCACTGACTGAGCTAGCGTTCGGCAGAATCGAGAGACTGTCAGCCAATAAGACACGAGTGTTTCCACGTATTTTCCTGTAAACGCTGTCTGATCGGTCTGGCCTCCTTTCGCCGAAGATATAAACTTACATCACCGCCGTATTCCTTTACTGACGTTCAGTCACGTAGCTACAAACCGCTCCGATTATTTGGTGCTAAAGAAAAAAATATTCTGGGCTACAGCCGTGAATGCCCAGGCCGGGTTACGCCCCTGGCATTTATTTTAAAAACACATTTGACTTAATAATTGTTTTCTTAACAACAAATTTGTAACGCGAGTAGCAAACCTTTTTCGACATCAGTAACTGTAGTTACATTTCATACATTTGAAAAGTAACGTGTTACATTACTGCGTTATCAGGAAGGAAAACGGCATTAGATTACAGTAAGGTTACTCTGTAATACATTATACCCAACTCTGTACATGAAGTATCTAAATAAGTTCTCCATGAAGAACAAACAAAAGAACCTTTAAAAGGTCCTTGATGAAATTTAGGTGTCTTTTCTAACTGTCTGGTGGACTGTGTGATTCATTTTAGCATAAAACAACCAAAACAGTGAGATTATATATATATATATAAAACTTTTTACCAAAAAGGGGGTTCCTCAAGGGTTCCTTAAGCTTTCCAAAAAGTTCTTAAGGTTCTAGCTTTCCAAAATGGTTCTACTTGGAACCTTTTCTGAGAGTTTAGCTGCAGGAAACTTTAAGGGTTCTGTCAGAGAAACAACTTAAGAGTGACAGAGCCTTTTCTCCTCCACAAGAGGATACTTGAGAATTTTAGCAAGAGTCACAGCTGGAAACTTCCAGAAACGTGAACATATAGGTGGAAAAGACGACATTTAGTGATTGAGAGGAGTGTAAAGAAACGCTTACTGAGGCGCAGTCGGATACCAAGCCAGCTTCTCGGAGGAGGTATGTGATGAAGAGCGGTGTTCATAGTCCACTTACTGGGAACCATCCTCTGGCGCTGTGTCGCATTTACTCCGAGGGGTTTACACAAGCAACTGGTTGGGAGAAAAATCAGCGCTGGTCAGCAAAGTGGAAAATCTTCCCAAACCATGAACTGCCTTCACCTCGAAATGAATTATGCGACAGTGTGGTAGCTCCTGAGCTCAGCTGCATTGTTAATGCTAACTCTGCTAGGACTTGCAACGGAATTCTGTTCAAAAGTGGACCAGGAGTATATTCATATTATACGAGTTTTGTTGTTGTTGTTGTTGTTTTGTAAGCATGTCTTTCGCTTCGTTAAAATGGGAAATTCCACATGACGTGACTTAACGTTGCTTGTTTAAGTCTGCTACTTTAGGTAGCCTCCTGCCTCTGTTTCCCCGCTAAACCGGTAACATTCTCAGCGCTATTCGTGCATACAATGACTTGTTTTTTCCCCCCATTCGTGTATGTAAAATTCGCCTACGCTACATACTTTACAAGTCTGAGCAGTGTGTATTGAAAACCCAAAGCCACGGTACTAACCTGTTGCGCTGACTTTGACTGCGAGTTGACTAGTGTTTCCATACCGAGCAGGTCTCCGTCTGAACCTCATTCACATTCCCTTCATTCCAGCCTTGTGTGTTTAGTTCGCCTTTGATTGATTCTTTTTTTTCTTTCTTTCTTTCTTTTTTTTTTTGTAGAGCTAAACATGAGCGTCTATTTTTTTAACTATCAGTGTCGTCCTACTGCTTATTTCGGGTCAGCCAGGAGTATTTTATCCACCCCCCCCATTCACACTCATTCATTCATTCTCCAGCAGTTTACTGAGACTCCTTTTCTCCTCCTCGCTTTATGACTGCAGTGCTGCGTTTAGTCGCTAGTTGGCGACAAAGGCTAAAATGTTCCCCTTTAACCCAAGGTCCTGGCTGGGGCTACATGTGTCGCTCCGCCCATAACTCGTCTTATTGGTTAGTGGTAATGTAATAACGTCGACGCCTAACCATAACCCCTAACTCTTATTGGCTGAGCGGTACATGTAGCCCCACCCAAATGTGCAGCCCCGCCCCGTTCTGCTGGCTGCAAAACAGGTGAGAAAGTCCAGCCAGGTTGCTCCGTCCATAAGAGTTAAGGGTTAGGGTTAAGTTTCATTACATTGCCACTAACCAATGAGACCAGTTATGGGCGGAGCGACAGATTTAGCCCCGCCCCAAAGTGCAGCCCAACTCGTTCTGCAGGCTGCAGCCAGGACCTTCATTCTTACAACACTGACTACATGGACAGCAGTAATCTAAATATTGACCTTATTCTGAATAAGATAAGACAATATTGTGATTAAAGTGTTTACATGAGTTGTTTTTAGAATACTCCTTTCATGTTCCTGTTTTACATGTTATAGAACATAGATCGATTAACGGCACACATCATTACGTCCCCACGCCACGCCGTATATACCCGAAAGTTTAATATTTTCGTATTACAACATGCCAAATGTTTTATTCCTCTTTTACCACAGCAATTTGCCAATGATTACAATTTACCTAAACTAAAGAATGATACATCATACTTTTTATTCAGTTATACGCAGCAAATATGAGACGTCTGGCAGACGTGTAGATTATGCCTATATTGTGTCAGTCAGTCCAGGACCACATCTGTATGTCTGCACGGCATGCAAATCAGGTTCAGTATTTGGATGTCTAACTATGACCCCTCTTGGACATAGATATGCAGTTAAATATTTGAATGTCTGGTGGGGGGGGTTTGGACATCTGTGGCCATGCAAGACAGGTGAAGGAAATCGACGTATGAATTGTCCATTCATTTCAAAAGTTGTCGGTGTGAGTTGCAGTGTTTGATTGCCTGTCATAACATTATGTTCATATTACTGTTATTGTGTACTGTCCAAATATTTGGACAAATTGTTTGATGTTTTGGATGTTCAGAAGACATCATAAAAACTTTCATTCTGGCTCCTCAGGGGACATCTGTTCAACGTCCGACAAGGTGTTCAAAAGACGTTTTTTGGATGTATCTTTGCTCAGTGGGTACTTGATGTTTTCCACAAAGAACAAGTTAGTTCCTGTGTTCTCTTACGTTATAGCAGCTATAAACAGTCATTCCCTCACCAGCCTCCCTCAACAGCTGTCCCACCAGCTGTCCCTCAACAGCAAAAAGTTGCAGCTTGACCTACTGTATGGATGACCTCTGACCTCTGTGCACTGACATGTTTAAAACATTTATGCGAAAGGTTTATATCAGAAGTCCTTGTGTAAGTTGTTCCTATAGAAACAGTAACATATTTGAACGATAAAATCGTAATTGCTCGTTGGTTAAAAACATTTCCCAAAGCACCCCTGCTTTTCTATTCAGTATACAGGTTTGCGGTTTCTGCATAAATCATGTCTGTTAAAATATGTGCAATTCAGAAGACAGCATGGCCATCAGGCAGTGATATCTAAAGAAATACTTGCAATAAGAACTCACAACAAATGATGTTCTTGAAGACCAGCCTACAAAGAGGAGATGTCCTTGCTTGAGAGATCATCAAGCAACAGTTCCTTGGCAGAATTGCTTGGCCGAGACCCATCAAAGGACATTCCCTAAGCCTGGAGAGACAGAATAGAAAGAAGGCACAGAGTTTAGCCAGTCTGTTCACCGATCCTTAAAACACCATCTGTAGAAACTCTGAACCAAAAGTGAAAGCCTCTAGATGAATGTGGTTGAAGAAAGAGGATCCAGAGCTGGAGAAAATCTGCTAAATACAATAAAATGCCAAAAACCACACACTAACATCTGTGTCTGCTTTCTTTTTAATTCTGTCTCACTTTCTCTCTATCTGTCTTTCTGTGAAGGAAATACATTTTGGTCATTTTGCTAGTCCAAGTAGAGAAAATTCCCATGAAAGAGAGTGGGTTGATCTTGAAAGGAGTATATAGCTTATCGTGTTTGTGCTTTCAACCAAAGACTTGGAAGGAAGTCTTTGGTTATTTACTGTCTTGTTCTCATCTTTCTCCCATGTCAGATATGTTTGGAGTCTGGCTAGCATCTTCATTTTCCCTTAACATTTTGTGTATTAATGTAACTGATTTGATGTGAACATTAACTAAAGCTTGTAGCATGTATATGTATGATTTTATACATTGCCCTGCTTCCACATGATTGGATGATTGGATAATTGCATGAACGAGCAGGTCTACAGATGTTACTATTAATGTGGCCAGTAAATGTACAACACTAGTGAATAGCACCAGAGAAATTGATTTCTTGTACTTTTTTTTTTTTTTAATATTAATTTCCAATGTATTTTTTCCCCTCAGATGTCTGTTCTTGTTTCTATTATATTATTTTTTTTTATTTTTTTTTTTTTAAGCAGATCCAATTTAATATATTCAAGCTGTTTGTGGATGTAGTCTACGCATATTCTACAAGTACCGTTCAAATTTGATGAAAGTTATTTAATTATGAACTGAGCCTCAGTTATATAGTCTGCGCACATAACCGCACAGTCTGCGTTTCTTCGACGCAGTTCGTGTTGCACAAACGCGTCCAGGAGTGACGTCGAGGGTTGAGCAGGGTGCGTGATGTAAACAAGGAAGTGAGATGTGTTAGCGACACCTCGTCTGTTTATGTATTTGCTATAATTAAACTATAAATGTTTGTTATATTGTCCTATGAATAGTAAAACTGTCTAGGTAACGTTAACACTGTAGCTATTCTAACTTTAAATGACTCATATACAGGCGTGTGATCTGATCGTTATGGTGTGATCTGCTTTACAGAATGGATCGCAGGCATAGAGAGATTCTTCGGCAGAAAAGAAGAGATCTTGTGTCGAGTTTAGACCCTTCAGATGTCTACGATGGGCTTTTGTCAAGGGGCATCTTTACTGACGATATGATAGATGAGATAAAGGTACGAGGACGTGAGGATGTGTGTTTTCACATTTGTGTATACACAAACATGTAACCTCAATGGCGAGAACTTGCTTATATACGCCAAGGCGGTTTCTTTAGGAACTAGTGGAGTTTTTCCAAGTACTCTTTAGTGTTGGGTCCGAGTCCAACTTTGTCGAGTTCGAGTGGAGACCGAGTCCGAGTCCAAAAAGGGCCAAGTCGGACTCAAGTCCAAGTCCTTAATAGCCGACTCTGAGTCGAGTCCAGAAAGTAATTCAATTGAGAAATGATTTGAAATTGCAATTGTAAACTCAACACTGAGCTGTTAAATTAATATTTTCACTGTCACAAACCAATGGAAACGTAAATGTAACACAAAATACCATTATTATTATCTTTCCATTGCCATTTAATATTTTTATTTCATGTCATCAGCACCTCAACTAGTTTCCTATCAAAAAATGGTTTCAAATGGGGGAAAAAGCGATAAAGAGGTACAAGTTGAACTTTTATTATATTATAAGTGTATGAAAATACAAATGAAGCTATTTTGTTATTGTATCACACTGTATTGTCTCCAGTTCGAGTTACATTTCAGTGATGTGATGCCTCTCCCCCGCAGTTATATAGTCTGAGAGAGAGAGAGAGAGAGAGAGAGAGAGAGAGTAGAGTTACATTTCAGTGATGTGATGCCTCTCCCCCGCAGTTATATAGTCTGAGAGAGAGAGAGAGAGAGTAGAGTTACATTTCAGTGATGTGATGCCTCTCCCCCACAGTTATATAGTCTGAGAGAGAGAGAGAGAGAGAGAGAGTAAGTAGAGTTACATTTCAGTGATGTGATGCCTCTCCCCCACAGTTATATAGTCTGAGAGAGAGAGAGAGAGAGTAGAGTTACATTTCAGTGATATGATGCCTCTCCCCCACAGTTATATAGTCTGAGAGAGAGAGAGAGAGTGTAGAGTTACATTTAGCAGCAGGTCAGAGCTCATTTCTGAACACAGCTCTGTTCTTGTAACATTTCTTTTTCATTTTAATTCCTAAAATGAATAAAAAACATCCCTATCAGCAGGGTTCGTGATATTTTACTACATTAAGAAGTACATTTCACGTTTTACGTGAAATTCAAGACTGGAATCAGCAGATGCTAATGTTTAGGGGGCGATACGACTACGACCTTATTTGACGATAATGATACGTTTTCTCAGGTAGGTCTATCAGTAGTATTCAAGCAAGAAATACTATGGAAATTGAATAAAGCAATTAAATGTCAAATAAACTAGACTTCACTGTTTGACATATACAGTGATTTTTATTAAATTTACTGAAGTTATTCAGTTAAATGTGTGAGTGAGTGAGTGAGTTTTCTCTTTGTCTTTTGTAGTTTGATTAACATTAATGACACAGACAGCAGCAGGATTATTAGACTGCTGTCACTTTAAGACCTAATACACAGATCCAATATACTGAAATACTGAAAATTTCATGTGAATAGCCTCATTGGAAATATATTTACTGAAAAAAATGCTGATGTGTCTGATACCTATTTCCCCCACTGTGTGTACACGTGTGTGTATATTTCTTAGTTAAGATGCCATTTTTTTAAGTTACGTTTAAAAGTGAGATGACCCATCACACTGACACAGTTCGGCCCTCTGCCACTTTGCCACATTGTACTGTCACAGTGGGCAAGTCATAAGGACTTGCACGGGAAGATAGACGCTCCCGTCCTCCACGAGCCTCCCAGCTATGGGCAAATAGTAAAGACTGGACTCAGCAATCTGCGCGGAAGAACCACTTAACCGGCCAACGGGCGGAAAGGCGATTCCTAGCAAAGCGTCGTGGAGCGCTTTAAGAGCATGGCGAGTCACAAAGGTCATTAAGGTCATCCACTGCACTCAACTCTAACTCCAGCCGTCTTGACCTTGTCTTGCTGTTGGACCCAGTTGGATTTGGGCGAGAGAGTGAGGTCGACGAAATGCGCAACTCTTCCTCACTTTAAACCAAGTCACCGCGCAAGTCATTCTGTCATCTACTATCCATCCCAACTCTACCTACGTTGACCTGACCAAGGCTTTTGACACTGTCAGCAGAGAGGGCCTTTGGAAAATCATGGCCAAGTACGGATGGCCAAGGAAGTTCATAGCCATGCTGCAGCAGTTCCATGACGGCATGCAGGCAAGAGTCCAAGACAACGGAGAAGCGTCTCAGCCATTCCTAGTTTCCAATGGTGTCAAGCAGGGTTGTGTCCTGGCACCAACCCTGTTCAGCCTCATGTTCTCCGCAATGCTGACTGACACCTTTAGAGACTGTGATGTTGGGATAGGCATCAAGTACCGCACAGATGGATATTCTGTTCAACCTTAGGAGGCTCCAAGCGAAAACCAAGGTTTCGACAGACATCATCAGGGACTTCCTCTTTGCTGATG
>JANDJT010000050.1:2620644-2634125 GCA_024331685.1 Stegophilus panzeri
AAGAACAGCGGGCAGTTTAACTGCTCAGGACAAACAAGAGACTCGTGAAGAACTCTCACAAAACATAAACACAGTCGCGGATCATCCAGGTAACGACACACAGTATTAAGAATCAAGGGTGTGTAAACTTTTGAACGGGGTAATCTTGTCTTGTGGACTATATGTAAACACATGCTATGTGGAATAGCTTCTTCAGGACAGTACTACATAAAAAATAACATGGGATTTTTATGATCCCTTTTATTTTGTAAGTATTAATATTTAGCAGATTCTGCATGGGGTATGTAAACTTTTCTCAAAATGCACCAAATAATATTGAGAAGCATGCTTGCATTTGTGTTATTAATGATTTTTCTTTGGAGCACTGTCTCATTTGTAAAGCTCAGGTTCTGTTCTGCAGGCTTCTGGAGAACCCATTCCTTTGGTGGTAGAGAGCTGCATCAGATTCATCAACCTTCATGGTAATCAATCTTTTATGCGTGTATAGTGCTGTGCGGACACATGCTACGAAATTCTGTACAGTAAAGATGCCTTGAAAATGAAATGTATCTGCATATACAAAACTGACTCTGAAGAACAGGATCGTTTTTAGGCTGTAAATTGTGAAGGCTACTGAAAATACAGAAACGTTTTTTTTTTTGTTGTTGTTTGGTTTTTTTTTCCCCCGAGACTGGGTTACACAATACAGGAACCGCACAATCAAAATGGTTTCTTACTCTTCTTTATAAGTTGAGATGGTTACCCTAAAGAACTTTTTATTCCATAATCCTTCAGCCATTTTTTTTTTTTTTTTTTTTTTTGGTTGTTGCTACAATAAACAGAATAATCATTTTCCACCAGAGTGATTATTTTTCACATAATGTTAATATTTATGGTGGGAAAATGTAAGGTCACATATATAACTGTAGTCTCATGGCTGAATGGTGGACAGGGCGGTTTCCTTCAGTATTAGTGGAGGCTGTGTGTCAAAGTTGTCACAAGGGTTCTTAACGCATGCTGATAGCTCACCACATCAGATAACACCAGACAGCACTCATATATAGTGCTTCAATATACTTTATTGAAGATGATAATAGCTCACAGTGTTGATACAGAGGAGAATTATGAAATCAAAGTCCTGATACTGTACTCTATTGAGGATGAGAAACACTAGCAATATTCAGTCTGTAAAATCTGGTGATGGTACATGGTAAACTCAATGCCAGGGCTTCATAAATGTCCACAAGCGACACCCCTGACTTACTGCTGCAAAGGAGGTAGACCAAGTCAAAGAGTTCTTTATGGGATTACACTAAAGAACTTTTTTTTTTTACCTTTAAGTGTTTCGGTTTGGTCAGTGCAAAGAAATCTTTAAGATTTCTTCACATGACACTTCTGTATGCTTCTTTTTTTTTTTTTTTTTTAATTTGGCAAGACCTATGACAATATGAAGGCATGTTACAAGAGCCAGATCACATCTTCTATGCTTGATGCAGCCTGTCCCCAGTACCAAAGACCTTTTTTCTTTACTCCTTTTTCTTTGCTCTGCTAATTTGGAAAGACCTACTGTACACACTATCTTAACAATGCCTACAAAACTAACTGTGATTTTTTTTTTACCCTCTCTTTGACAAGGCCTGCACCATGAGGGCATCTTTCGAGTCCCAGGCTCTCAGCTGGAGGTCAATCGGCTCAGAGACCTGTTCGAGAAAGGTACATGCGTTCACTCCTTCAGACTGCTGTGGGTTATTAATAATGCAGTTTGGGCTAAATTGTGGTGTCTCGGTTTGTAGGAGATGACCCTCTGGCTGAGGAAATTTGTGACATGGACTCAGTGGCTTGTGTACTGAAGCTCTATTTCAGAGGAATGGAAAACCCGCTTTTTCCTAAAGACAGCTATGACCTACTGATGGAGTGCGGACGTAAGGGAATGTTTGTCTGTCTTCCAAATGAGAGCGCTGAGAGCATTTTCAAGCCCAAAAACATGTATTTAAAATATATTATGAATTATGAAAGAATACATACTGAATTCTTGAACATAAATTTAAAAATCATTGTATGATTTGTGACAGTACAGACTCAGATTTTTGAACTCTACTGTACAGTTGAGTTGAATTGAATTTAAATGTCACCTTTTACTTTCATTTCTAGGAATAGAAGATGAATCAGAGAAAGTAGCTCAGTTAAAGTCAGTTATTCTTTCCTACCCTTCTCCAGTAGTTGTGGTGATGAGATACCTGTTTGCATTCCTCCACCAGTGAGTAATAAACCACTAGTCATGGTCTAACGTCCTTTAAATACATAAATAAGTCATCCACAACTCTGAGTCTCTCTCTCTCTCTCTCTCTCTCTCTCTCTCTCTCTCTGTGTGTGTGTGTAGTATCTCCCAATACAGCGATGAAAACATGATGCAGCCCTACAACCTGGCTGTGTGTTTCGGACCCAGTCTGATTAGAGGGCCTGAGGACGCAGATGCTGTTACTCTCCAGCACATCAATGCTCTTGTCAAAACAATCATTATCCAGCATGAGAGCATCTTCCCCAGCCAGAATGAATTAGATGGACCTGTCTATGAGACATGTATGACGCTAGAGCCAGATGATACGTGAGAACCCCACATAGACAGACACAGACACATAAACATAACTATATGTACAAACACTTATGAGCATAAATTGTGTGTGTGTGTGTGTGTGTGTGTGTGTGTGTTTGCAGTGAGGCTACTACAGAGGAGTCAGAAGTGGAACCAGACATGTCTCCAAACAAAGAAGTCAAAGATGGTAAGCTTTTTTTTTTTTTTTTTTTTCCTGTTGTGAAATTCCTGCACAGTTTTCTGAAATAAAATGTCTCAAGCCATGCATACATCATTTTTCACTAAAATAATTGCAAAATATTATTCTAGTGATGTGACTAATGTATAAGCACATAATAAAGTCCAATAAAATATATATATATATATATATATATATATATAAGAATGATTTTTTTTCTGTGTAATGCTGTGGTAAAGGAGTTGTGGTAGGAACAATAAGTGGTCTGAGATCTGATCTCTGCTAAAAAAGTCTAAAAGTCCCCCTTTTGTTTTTACTTGTAAGCTGACCACCAACAGCACTGAGTGTATTTTTCACTTTCAGTTCCACTTCAACAGGACTGTAGTTTCTTTAAGAACTACCATGTTACTGTTGAGAAGAAGATTAATGAAGAAACACAATCAAGTCTCTAAAATGAATGTGACCTGTATCATACTTAACAATGGTGCTTGAAAGTTTGTGAACCCGTTAGAATTTTCAATATATTCCTGCATAAATATGACCTAAAACATCACCAGATATCTTAAAAGTAGACAAAGAGAACCCAATTAAACAAATGAGACTTCAACTCTGGGATTAAGGTGGGCTTCCTCACATGAACTGCTTGCTTCAGGTTATATTGGATTAAGGTCAGGGCATTGACTTGGCCATTCCAAAACATTAACTTTATTCTTCTTTAACCATTCTTTGGTAGAATGACTTGTGTGTTTAGGGTCGTTGTCTTGCTGCATGACCCACTTTCTCTTGAGATTCAGTTCATGAACAGATGTCCTGACATTTTCCTTTAAAATTAGCTGATTTAATTCAGAATTCATTGTTCCAGCAATGATGGCAAGTCGTCCTGGCCCAGATGCAGCAAAACAGGTGCAAACCATGATACTACCACCACCATGTTTCACAGATGGGATAAGGTTCTTATGCTGGAATGCAGTGTTTTCCTTTCTCAAACATAACGCTTCTCATTTAAACCAAAAAATTCTGTTTTGGTCTCATCTGACCACGAACATTTTTCCAATAGCCTTCTGGCTTGTCCATGTGATCTTTAGCAAATGCAGACAGCCAGCAATGTTCTTTTTGGAGAGTAGTGACTTTCTCCTTGCAACCCTGCCATGTAAACCTTTGTTGTTCAGTGTTCTCCTGATGGTGGACTCATAAACATTAACATTAGCCAATGTGAGAGAGGTCTTTAGTCGCTTAGAAGTTACCCAGGGTTCCTTTTTGCCCCCACAGACTATTACACGTCTTGCTCTTGGAGTGATCTTTGTTGGTCTCCACTCCTGGGGAGAGTAATAGTGGTCTTGGATTTCCTCCATTTGTACACAATCTGTCTGACTGTGGATTGGTGGAGTCCAAACTCTTTAGAGATGGTTTTGTAAACTTTTCCAGCCTGATGAGCAACAACAAATCTTTTTCTGAGGTCCTCAGAAATCTCCTTTTTTTTTTTGCCAAGACACGCTTCCACAAACGTGTTTTGGAGATCAGACTTTGCTAGATCCCTGTTCTTTAATTAAAACAAGACGCTCACTCACACCCGATTGTCATCCCATTGACTGAAAACACCTGACTCTCATTTCACCTTTAAATTAACTGATAATCCTAGCGGTTCACATACTTTTACCCCTCACAGATGTAATATTGGATCATTTTCCTCGATAAGTAAATGACCAAGTATAATATTTTTTTAATTTTCATTTGTTTAATTGGGTTCTCGTTGTCTACTTTTAGGACTTGTGTGAAAATCTGATGATGTTTTAGGTCACATTTATGCAGAAATATTCTTTCTTCTAATGGAGTAATGGGACAATATATAGGGCATAATGTTATAGGAAAATAATGGTCGCTGAGGTAGTGTGATGAATGACCACAACAAAGTGGATTCTTTTCGAATAAAAGAAAGTGTCCCAAAGTGTTTTATTCTTCTTGTACCACAGCAATTTACTAACACTAACCATTTTTTATTTATGAATGAATGACACGTCACACATTTTAACCATTTAAAGTGACCTTTGATGTGGTGAAACGTCCATGAAACAAGTTAGTTCCTGTTATCGATTACTATAAACAATTATAAACAGTCATTCCCCCACCAACATCGTATTTATTTCTCTCTCTTGAATTAATATTACAAAAAATTAAGCTCATTATGGCTTTACCATAAGGCATTACCATATACCTTATGGCATAAGGGCTTTACCATATCAATAATTACACAGGATTAAAAAAATAAAAACATTTACGTGGAGCATCAGTCTTGAAAGTCCCTATGTAAGTTGTTAGTATAGAAATGTATCAGAATGAGCACTTAATATAAAATGTCAAAGCATTTTAATAAATGTTACAGAAAATTAATCAACACCTTCTGACCAATCAGAATCAAGCATTCGATAAATCTGTGATATAACTAACTATTTTATCATTCTATTTAACGTCTCAATTTTTTTTTTTTTTTTTATCTATTTAGCTAGCATAGTTCATCATTTAAACAGTTCTTAACAGTTGACTTTTGGACCTGATTGTATGTCAAGACCATTTCTAACTTTTCTGTGCAGAGCTGGAAGGAGTGGCCTTGTTCGACTACACGGCCCGTACCCCAGCTGAGCTGTCCTTCAAACAGGGTGGGCGTCTCCGCCTTTACAGTAGAGCCTCTTCTGACTGGTGGAGAGGAGAAATAGACGGCTCTAAGGGGCTTATCCCGAATAAATACATCAGTGTGCCGAGGTGAGTCATCCACACAGGAGATTATACTCAGATGATCCTTTTCTGGTAACAGTCTAGTAGTCAAGGTGACAGGATTTGTGTGATAATGTTCTAGTGATTGGATCATTATTACAGTGATTAATGTGTCAGCTGGCAGCAATTCTTTTAACCCTAACTGATGCAGTGTGTAGCTTCTCATTTCTTAAACAATCATGTCGGAAGACGTATCCCCATGGTCGTGGAAAAGATGTTACTGTGTTTCAGAAGGGGTAAATTATTGGCCTGCATGAAGCAAATAAATCCCTGGAGGAGATTGCTGAAATCCCTGGAATTGGGTTAAAAACTGTCCAACGCACTATTAAAACCTGGAAGCAGAGTGGTGAACTGTCAACTTTGAAGAAGAAATGTAATCGGATAAACGAACGTCCAAAATCTCGAATGATCGTGATCGGAGATGTTTAAAACGCTTGGTGAAGTCGCATCGTAAAAAATCGACAGTAGAACTCACGGCTGTATTTAACAGTGAAAGTAAGAGCATTTCCACATGCACAATGAGACTTACAGGATTGGAACTAAACAGCTGTGTGGTCTAATCAGATAAAAACGACTTCAATTTGCTAGGGAGCATAAAGATCGGATTGTGGAGCAATGGGAAAAGGTCATGTGGTCTGAGGAGTCCAGATTTACCCCATTCCAAAGTGATGTGTGCATCAGAGAAAGAAGGGAAATACATGAAGCGATGCACCCATCATGCAGAGTGCCTACTGGACAAACCTCTGGAGGCAGTGTTATGATCTGGGGTTGCTTCAGTTGGTCAGGTCTAGGCTGAGCAACATTATGTGAAAGACTGATCTCCAGTTGTTCAGGAGCGTTTGGTTACAGTTATTGCTGCTAAAGGTGGCACAACCAGATTTTAAGTTTAAGAGGGCAATATAGGTTTTTCATATAGGTGATAGGTGTTGGATAATTGTTTTGCTTCAATAAAAAATAAATAAATAAATACTATATTGTGTATTTACTCAGGTTGCCTTTGTTTTATGTTGTATTTCATTTGAAGATCTAACACTATTTAGTATGAGATATACACAAAAACAGAAGAAATCAGGATTGGGGGGGGCAAATACTTTTTTCACAGCACTGTGAGTATGCATTAGACGGGCCGTAAGTAAAAAAAATTTGCAAGATATTTTGCTAAAAAGTGTTACTTTCTACTACGTATAGAGACTTTTGGGACACCCTGTAGTAATAGTGTTCTGAGGAATAGTGCAACATGCCCAGAAGTGACAGAAACATGTGAAGAGGTTGTCCATGACTGTCCTTGAGCTGTCAGTGAGGTGACCAGTGTGTAGAAGTGTGCAGAGGTAGCGGAGGCATGAGTGACAGAGAGGAACAAAGAGTAATGACTGGATTACAGTATATTCATAACCTGTCCCCTTGTATCCTTGCTTCACATTTTTTTTTATCCTGCAGCATGGAGGGAGGGCAGGAGCACAAAGAAATACGCAACAGTGGAAGCCAGGGAGAGGATCAGCCACCCGGGCTGACACAAACACGGTAAAAAGAAAAATCACAGAAGAGTCACGTTCTATAGTCTACAATCATAACAATGTTAATGAATGGTACCCTTCTACAAGTTAGAGATGCACCGATACTAAATTTCTCAGCCGATACCGATAAGCGATTATTCAGAGCGATATCGGCCGATACCGATAAGCGATTATTCAGAGCGATATCGGCCGATACCGATACCTATAACCGATACCGATAGTTCTGCCTTTTATACCTTCTTTTAAATGAATAATAATTAATTCCTCAATTCTGAAAGAAATGCAAATAAAAACTTTATTCTCTCCATTTCAACAAGTTGTTTGACAGTAACTTGTCTCATAAACACAAAACACATTACTCTAATTAACATCAACACGTGAACTCAATTCTGAAGATTAAAGTAAGATTATTAACTTATTGAATGTTATTAATTCATATTAACATTGACTGAATTGTAAAAACCCTCCTGTTAGTCTCGCACTCGCTCTCCACAAACACAAGCATTTCTACTTCATCATTAAACATCAGACTGGTCATATATAATATACACTTTTTATATATTAATATTAACTGGATATGAAATATACTACTCTACAAATATATTGTTCTGTACTACATATACCTTTTTTTGTCAACTCATCTTCATTTAAATCTTTAAACGGTGTACTGGCGCTTTAATTCGGCGCGAGCAGCGCAGCAAAAACATTTTTTAGACTCAACGCTGAAACTCCCGCTTCACTGCTGCAGCGTCCGGTGTAAAACGTTATCAGTGCAGAGATTACAGAGATTACAGACTGCAGTTTTGTCGTCATTCCATACAAGAGACATCATCTTTACACACAGCACGAAATCCATGTGTTTTCCCGCCCTCTTTTGATTGACAGGATATAATCGGCCCTGAACGGCGGATGTTTTTAAACTATCGGCCGATGGCCCATAGCGGGAAAAATTGCCTTTATCGGTGCATCTCTAATAAATAGGACTGCATATGATTTAAAGATTTAGTTTTAGGGGGCACAGTGGCGTACAGGTTAGCAAGTTTGCCTCATGGGGGGTTTGATTCTCACCTCCACGCTGTGTGGACAGAGTTTGCATGTTCTCCCCGTGCTTCGGGGGGTTTCCTCCGGGTATTCCGGTATCGTCTCCCAGTCCAAAGACATGCGCTGTAGGCTGATTGGCATTTCCAAATTGTCCGTAGTGTGTGTGTGTGTGTGTGTGTGTGCGCGATTGTGCCTTGCAATGGATTGGCACCCCATCCAAGGTACCCGAGTTCCCTCTGATAGGCTCCAGGCTCCCCCGTGACCCTGTGTAGGATAATCAGTACAGAAAATGAATGGATGTATGGATTTCAATTTAAACTCCACCCAAAATCTTTCATTTCTGCATGCTTTCACTATCAAAACTGCTTTTTTTTTTTCCTGCAACAATGTGAATATTGCTTTCGAAAATGCTTCAGTTTTCTATTTGGTCGTTTGCCATTGTCGAACGGATTACTGTGATGTTTCTCAAAAGACTTTCATTTTTGACTCCCTGACAACATCAAAATCATTGATGCTTTAAAAAACGCTCTGTGTGTATTTGATCATTTTATTACAGTAGATTTGATATTTCCAAAATGATAGCTTGGTAAGGTTGCAGTATGATATGCTGCTTGTACCTTTGATGCATCATGAAGTTATGTATAGCCTATAAGCTACGTCTGTCTCTCTCTTGCTCTACATTTTGCACCAAGGTTAAAATCATTTACGCCTCTGAGTTTACCAATTGGCTAGTCAGTGTTTAATTTGTATACCTCCACACTAGTGGTGGGGATCGGTGTGTCAGTCAGGGAGCAAAAATGCCTCTTTAAGCCCCACCTACTCAGTAAACCCTGGAATACAAAGATATGTACAGTTTAAAAATCATGTACCATGGTGGTTGCTGTTTTCACAGAAGTATGAGTTGTATGTACGGTTAGATGTCACTGTGTAATGCTCGACAACATTTAAATTTGTCGCTGTTTGTAAAGGTGTGGATGCTGACCGGAGACAAACTGGAGACAGCCACTTGCACGGCCAAGAACGCCCACTTGGTGACCCGTAATCAGGACGTCCACGTCTTTAGGCCTGTAAGTGTTTTCTCATTCAGATCACCGTATAACTACACACATTATTCAACACCATCTTTTATATAAAGTGAAAAAGTACTGCACCAGTTTTAAAACAGGGGGACTTTTTATTTATTTTTTTGCCCTATCATTGTGGGATCACATGTTTGAGTCCTGATGGTGCCAGTAGGAAGTCCAGTTGAGTATTATTGCCTTGCTCTCGAGGGCGAGAGGTATGGCATTCCTCTTTCCCCTGTCCGTCAGTACGACACTAGACACGGGTGTCTGTGAGCTCACGTATACAGAAGAGGGCAGATAACCTCTCTTTCATAACCTTTCCACCATGTATTCAGCTGCTCTGTAATGATGTAATGTTACATGAGCAACGTTTTGAAAAGCTGCACAGGTCTCCATGGAATCATGTGGTACCGTTGGCCTTCCCCAGAAGGTAGCTGTTGTGCGATAGGGCTTAGCTAGTGCTACATAGTAGTGCAATATGGTGATTATACCATGATATTTGAACTGTGAAGTTTGTGTGTTAACCTTTTTTATCATGTCTTATGTTCTTTAACCCCTATGGACATTTTTGTTTTGTTATTTTATTTTTTTATTATCATTTTGTCTGTGTTAATGCAAAAAGCAGAAATTTTGGAAGAGGTGTGTGTTTGTATTGGAATTTTAATATTTCACCCTCATTTGCTTACATAAATCTATTTTAAACTAGGTACACGAAATAGTTCCACTCAGGACCTTAAGGACAAAAATGTCCCCATTGAAATCCAGTCAAACTGCAGTATTTAATCCCCGTGACGGTTAAGCATAAAATCACGCATTCTGTGTTAATAGGCTTTTATTTTGTTGACAAGGTTTCAAAACATTTGAATTTTTTTTTTAAAAAATTCTGAAATGTGTATTATTTTCTCAGGTTTAGCCGATGGGGAAAATTCAGGCTTTTTGTTTTTTCGGATTCTGCTGTATTATAGAGCGCCGCAGACCGACTGAATAAATGATGCAGCTATAATTGTGTGTGGGTGTTTGTGTGGATATCAGAGTTGTGGTTTGTATGTGTGTGTGTACTGAAAATGTTATGTGTGTGTGAACAGTTTGAAAGAAAGAAATGATATTGTACTGGAAATCACAAATCCCAACCCATGTATACGAGTCAAAGAAGGTTCCTGAGCTTTGAAGAGTTCCGCATTGTGTAAAGAAACCGGTGTTTAAAGGGTTAAAATTCTGAAAATGAATGAGTGTTTGGTCATTATGATCAGAACTGATGCTGGTAAAAAAAAATCAAAGTCAGTGAAAATGGAAAAAAATATATTAATATATAATATTTCTCTGACAGATTTTCGACGTGGACATTTTTGTCCTTTATGGACCTGAGTGGTAGTTTTTTTGTTTTTTTTTTTACAAATCTGACACTGCATAAAAGTTATGAATGCATCAGAATTAATGTTGTTGTTAATCACTGACATATCAAAGAATGTAATAATCAAAGAAAAAAAAATTCTGCCTAGCACTTAGTATGTGGAAAATAATTACTATTTTTCTTTTTTCTTTTTTTTTGTTTTTTTTTTCAAAAATCTGTGGCATTATGTAAACAAACCAGCATTTAAAGGGTTACAATTCTGAAAATGAACAAATGTTTGGTAATTATAATTAGAACTGATGCTAGTAAAAAAAAAAAAAAAAAAAAAAAAAAAACATTGACGTCAGTGAAAGTGGAAAAATGTATTAATGTATAATAATTTTATGTCAGTTTTTGGACATACTTTGGACATTAACTTTTTTTTTAATTGACGCACAAGAGTTAACCCTTCCCACCAATGGCGAACAGAAGGGAAAAACTTCAGGAAGAGCCAAAGAACCATCGGAGCTGTTTCCTTATATATTATATAGTGGCTAAAATGATGATTTTATTCATGGATAGAAAGTGTCTGGGTTACAGTCTTTAGCAAGACTGTTCGGTCCATGACCCTTTACCATCCCGATATAGTTACTCAGCTTAGATATATTCCCTTAGGGGAGTAAAGCAGAGGTTTGCGTCTTTCCTTGTACCTGCATAAGTGTGTATGTGTGTGCGTTCCCTATGGATGGCTGCCAAAGCGGAGGGAGTCTCGGCCCTTAGTTTAAGGCAGTGCTGTCCTTACCCGAAAAAGAAGACAATGTCTGGCACAGCATTAAAAACAATCGCGCCACCCTCGGAGGGCCGGGGCGCCCGAGAGCCCCTGCATCTGGAGCAACTTCCTCTTTATATACAAATGAAATCTGGACAAGAGTCTCAGTGTGTTTTGAAGTTGACAGATGGATGGCCAAAGTGTGTACGCTCTGCGATTAGAAAACATCCTCTTCTGACCAAGGACTGCAGACTGATGTGCACGAATCCTTCTTAGATTTGTTGCCAATGTGACTTCTTTGTTAACTATAATGCACAACACATGTACTGTACAGTACTTGCACTGTATTGAACATTTCCCTGTTTTTCAGGAGAGGCAATAAAATGTAATATCCCTCCTATCATTCAGTTTCTACGCAGACCTTTTATGAATTTGTCTTCTGAACTGACACCTTTGTAATGGAATTAACCTTAGGCCTATCTGTTAAGTTCGATCGAACATGCATAGAGCTTCATTTCCTTTATGAAACTCTTTTCCACACGAGAGTAGCAGGCAGACATGACCGTGTGGCAGTTAAGCGGTTGGCTTGGGTCATGGGCTTTAACAGAGCTGACGGTTGAAGTCAGTAGCTGTATTCTTCTGCGTTTGGTGTGGTTAAGCTCTCTAGTTTATTTGGGTTAGATCACTATCACTGTGTGCGTGCGTAAATGTGAGACAGTGTGCTTGTAATAGATAGCTGACACTGTAAGTTTCTCTGTGTTTGCAGGTGACCACACGCAGCGAGGCCCACCTCGAGCTCAACGCTTTCAGGAGGAAGCACGACTGCGCACTGGTAATATCAGGAGACTCTCTTGAGGTAAACCTCATGCGCAGCCAGTCATAATGTGATACCACTTTAAATTGTAGTAGGCTGTTACACAAAGAGCTGTCAGAAGCATGGGACATTTGTAAGTAGTGAAACAGGAAGGGCATGCTGTTATTGGAAAATAATCAACCATGGGGTGCTTACCAACTTGAAGTTGATTTATTTTCCAATATCTCACGTCACATCCTGAAGCGTTTTATTCACCTTATATACCACAGAAATTCTAAAACGGTTGCAATTTTTAAAAATGTATTAATGCCAGCACAGCATTATCATAGTTTGAACCATTTATAGTTATGTTTTATCTTATGGAACGTCCAGCGAAACAAGTTCCTATTATCACTTACGTTAGAACAGCTATAAACAGTCGTTCCCTCACCAGCCTATTTTTTTTTTTTTCCCCTCTCTCTTGAAGTTAATAAGATGACAAAGTGCTACTTGCTATGTTGCCCATAACTCACGTTATGATGTCCTGAAGCCATTTTTTTGTGTCGGGGAAAACTTCAAATCTGGCTGTTACTGAGACTCACTGGAGACTCCTTCCACGAATGCTAAATAAACATCTCCTCACAGAATAACACCATATAAACAATTACACGGCTTTTAATAACGTGTTTGTGTGGCACATCTGCCATACGTGTCCCTGTTTATGATGTTACTATAGAAACGATAACATATTACAAAGCACGCATTAATATACAGTTGAGGTCATAAATTTACATACCCCTTGCAGAATCTGCAAGTTGTTAATAATTAAAAAAATAAAAGGGATTGTAAAAATTGCGTTTTGTTTTTTTATTTAGTACTGCCCTGAACAGATGTTTAAATATTTACATACACTGTTCTTCAGGAAAATCCTCCAGGTCCTGCACATCCTTTGCTTTTCCAGGGTCTTCTGCATATTTGACCCTTTTCTAGCATTGGCTATATGATGTTGAGATCCATCTTCTCATATTTAGGACAACTGAGGGATTCATACAGAAGGCAACACACTACATTAAGAGCTGGGGGGTGTAAACTTTTAACAGGATGATCAGTGTATATTGTTGTTATTTTGTTTAAAGGTCTTTTTTTATTTATTTATTTTTTTTTATTTAGTACTGCCCTAAGCTACATAAGATATTTACATGTTAATATAAAAATAATAACAATTTACTCCGAACATCCTGTTCAAAAGTTTACACCCCCCCCCGGCTCTTAATGTATCGTGTTACCTTCTTGAGCATCAGTGAATGTTTGCACCTTTTGTTACGGTCGTCCTCAGTGTAGAAAGCTGGATCTCATCAACATCATATAGTCGCTGTTGGAAAAGGGGTCAAATATGCAGAAGATGCTGGAAAAGTAAAGAATGTGCAGGACCTGGAGGATTTTTCTGAAGA
>JANDJT010000050.1:2656487-2672002 GCA_024331685.1 Stegophilus panzeri
GAAAGACACTGGGCAAAAATGGCATCCATGGAAGAATGGCGAGGTGAAAACCACTGCTAACCCAGAAGAACATTAAGGCAGTCTGAATGTTGCCAAAACACACCTTGATGATCCTCAAACCTTCTGGGAGAATGTTCTGTGAACTGATGAGCTGAAAGCGTAACTGTTTCCAACAGGGGTCCTGTTACTTCTGGCATAAACCAAACACTGAATACCACAAAAAGAACATACTGACAGTCAAGCATGGTGGTGGAAGTGTGATGGTGTGGGGATGCTTTACTGCTTCAGGTCCTGGGCAACTTTTATAACTTTTTTAATAACTGAGGGAATCATGAATTCTGCTCTGTACCAGAAAATCCTAAAGGAGAATGTCCGGTCTTCAGTCTGTAAATTGAAGCTCAAGTGCAAATGGATTGTGCAGCAAGACAATGATCCAAAGCCTAGGATTAAGTCCTAGTCCTAGAAGTAAGTGAAAGTCTGGTCTCCAGTTATTGGAAGCATTTGCAGTTGTAGCTGCTACAAGTGGCACAACCAGATTTTAAGTTTAAGGGGGTAAATAGTTTTTCACATTGGTGATAGGTGTTGGATTTTTTTTTTTTTCCTTTAATAAAAATAAATAAATAAACGAATACTATATTGAGTGTGTACTTTGTTGCCTTTGTTTTATGTCGTATTTCGTCTGACGATCTAAAACTATTTAGTACGAGATATACACAAAAACAGAAGAAATCAGGATGGGAGTAAACACTTTTTCACAGCACTGTAGGTGTTCCTAATAAACTGGTCAGTGTGTGTATACTTTATATCAGATCTGAGCAGACTTTAGAGGAACAAGAACCTGTCTTGCACATGTATGATTTTCCCCATTCAGATAAAAATGATTTGGTCATTATTTTTTCCCCAGAAATTTTTATTATTATTGTATGTCACCATTTCCCATCCACAAATGATGTAACATTATATAACAACATGACATATTTACATACATTTATTGCACTTTAATAAATTACAATATCAATTTTCAAAACATCTCTAGAATGCTCTGGAAATCCATTCACACACGTGGTAAATGGGGGAAGTTTTTAATGTCTAACATGCAGTTGCTGGGCTTCAATTATGAGATTTGTGCTATCACAGATCAAACTGGAGAACATGACCGCCAGGGAAGGAGGAATCTCTGAAAGAGGTGATTGCGCATTTTGGCTGCAGTGACATTTAAGGCACTTCTGTTGTTCTGACATTGTTATTTCTTTACTTGTTTGAAACCTAGCTTCATTTAGATGAAGTCGAGAAAGGTTGATTGGTCCTTAATATCATAAACAGAGAATCAATGTGTGTATATGAAAGGAGCATTCTACATTTGCTCCTATAGATGTCACCAAAACAATCAAGCTATAGGTCCCGTGTAATACTACATTTGCTAAATTGGCACAACACTGCTACCATATTTGTAAAACGAACTGTGATTAAAACTTCATTATCCCTGATGACTTCATGTTCTGTATGCTTTTTCAAAAATAAAAAATAAAAAAACACTAAATTGCGGGGAAAAAAAAAAAAAAAAATCCCTGATGACTCACGTATGTGTACTTGTAACTTGTGTGTTATGTTGCTCTCCCCCCCATATTATTATATTATATATTCCCCTGTGTCCATTCATTTCCTGTTTTTCACATTTGTGCATCATTCATTGCCACCACTTTCTCACAGTTTTGAAGTTGTCTTTTTGATGGAGTTTCCAAGCATGACTCATTCTTCTCACTGATGCTTTCCATCAAGCTCAAAAGCGAGATTTTGTAGCAGAAAGACTGATAAGGAATAACAACAGAATGATAAATGATGCAGGCTTCCTCCTTTTCCATCAAGAATTCGTAAGCAGACTTCACATGCTCTTGGCTCAAGGGTTCTTCGATTTGATAAAACGTCTTGTATATACAGTATATGTTTCTAGTTCTTTGAAATGTCATTTCGTTTAGTGTTAGAGGAGTAAGTTTATGCTCTTCATAAGATTAGACTGAAACATCTCAAGTATCATCATGTTTTTATGGACATTACATAACATTTATATGTTTATATGTTCTTCATGTCCCACTTGGCCAGTGTGGTAGATTCCACAAAGTGCTCATTCCAGTCACTCAGGTAGCTTCAGCTAAGCTAAGGGCAATATCCATCCATCCATCCATCCATCCATCCATTTTCCATAATGCTTATCCTATACAGGGTTGTGGGGGAGCCTGGAGCCTATCCCAGGGGACTCAGGGGACACCCTGGACGAACCCATCACAGGGCACAACTGCACACATTCAAACACTACAGACAATTTGGAAATGCCAGGCAGACTACAACACATGTCTTTGGACTGTGGGAGGAAACCAAACCCCCAATCCCAGAGGTGCGAGGCAAATGTACTAACCACTAAGCTACCGTGCCCCCAGTGCAATATCTCCCAACAGCAAATCTCTTGTTGAGGCCCCATATCTCATCTGCTTTTTTTCTGCTGCTTGGCTCTAATACATCTGATAATCTGCTCGCACGTGTAACACACGTGTGAGTGGCTCAGAACGGGTAGTCCTTGCTGGTGCTGGTAGTGTGTATGGCACTGGAGTCTTCAGGTAGGGAGCCCCTGCGGGTGATTCGAGACCGGCAATGCAAAAGGGAGACAAGTTCATGAGAGACGCTGCTGGAGAAGGCTGTGTAGATCCAGGGATTCGTGCAGGAGTTCAAGCTGGCCAGCAGCATCAGGATAGTAAAGGCCACCCCTGAGAGAGAGACGGAACGATGGAGGAGTTAGAGACAGAGATGTATGCTGTGTCTGAATTTATTCCCTATTCACCAAGTAGTTGACTATTTGATTACAGCCATTTAATTGTTTGTCTTAATTCTCAGTGGATAAATTATATTTCCCTGGATAGATCCCTATATTGGGATATATACAGAGTGCACCAGAGAACTTCCTTGTAAAGATATTCTGGTTTGAATGTATACCATTTTATCTTAATAAAATCAGGGACTAGTTTTTAAAGAATAAACCTACCAGGCACAAATCATGAGAATGGCATATCTGCATAAATGTGTAATGGCTAATCATCTTAATAAGCCTGTTTTAAATCTATATATATATAGATATATAGATATATAGATATATATAGAGAGAGATAGGTATTTATGGAAGTTCTTTTCTTTTCTTTGATGTTACTCCTCCTACTTGTGCTGCTGTGTTAACTGGAATTTTCCCTATGGGGGATCAATAAAGGTATTTCTTATCTCTTATCTTATCTTTCCAGTCAAAACAGAACCACACCTGATTCCACCAGTTTAATCAGTCGATGAGATGTCTTTCAATAGACTAGATCAGATGATTGGAACCCCTTAGCCTAAACAAAACTTGGCCAAAGAAGACTCAACATGCTGTCACTGCTGGCTGTTGAGATGGCGCTTGTTGAACAGCTGGACAACGGATGAGCTTGCAAGGTACAAAGCAAGAACAGAGCCAGTCGCTTAAGCTAAGACTACATTCTGTGTTTCATTGAGACTACTCAAATCCTTATAATGAATGTATAATGTAGTAATATACGTATGTGTTTTATTTTGTATATGCTGGGTTGAGAAGTGGGGCTCCATTCATTGGTTCATGCGTAATGGGGTGGTGAGTGGGGCCCTGCTTAGGTTCCTGCCCAGGAACTCATTATTTACTAATCTGTCCCTGAAACCACATACTGTAATGCCAAATGCATGGTTATTTAAAACAGGATCTTTATTGGCACTGGGATGAGTGGAAAGAGAGGGAAGAGGAGGAGGACAGCCATAGAGCTCCACAGTCAACAAGACAAGAGAAAGGTCTGTACTCAGAAATATTATTACATACTGAGCACTTCTACCAGTATTACCTGTCATACAGGAACAGCACAATAGACACTTTACACACAACACTTATTCAATGTTAAATTTGGACAGCTGCTGCTAGCTGTGGTTTTTATTGTATGTACAGTTCCATAGTGCCACTGTGTTGTATGTGCACAGCATGTATTTGTTGTCTTGTATCTTGTTTTCTATTTGCACTGTGTATTTGTGATTATCTTGAACTGCACAGTTGCCATTTTTTTTTTTTTTTTTTCATATGATATTGCACCAAAGCTTGAACTCTATTTCCTTCCACAACCTTAGTTTTCCCCCAGGAGCTTTCCCATCCAGGTACTGTCCAGGCTCAACCCTGCTTAGCATCAGTGGGAAACCAGGTGAGAACTGCAGGGAGATATGACTCTGGTGTTTTTGAGTGCACTACACCCCTCTTCCTCAGTATATGTACAGTATGTATTAATAAGTGTATATGTGTATGTATTTTTGCTAAGCTATTTATTAATCATTCATGTTACTTGTAGTTATGTGTATTACTAGGACAGTGATGGGTTTTGTAGGTTAATTGGTGAACTCACCGTTTTCCGGTGGATTTGGGTCCCAAGCAGCCCAGAGCTGCACTGTGAAGTAGGGTGACCAGCACATGGTATAAACCAGCACTATGACCAGAGTCATCCTCAGTGTTTTGGACATCGCTCTAGATACACCTGGAGGTGGAGGAGTCACGGGGCGCGAAATGGAACGCGAAACCCGTACACGCGGGACTGGCTTGCAAATCTCCATAGGGGCCTCAAATGCCTGAGCATAGGGCTCAGAGTAATCCAGGGAAGTCCGATAACAATCAGCAGCACCTTCAGGAAGAGGATCAGAGCTCACATGAGCCTCTGAGTTGCCCTGATTTATGGGAACGTGTGCATTGGAGAGTGTGTGAGGCAGTACATCAGGGGACTGAGTGCTGTATTGTAGTTCATTTCCACTTTGGCTGTCCTGAAAGGGACAGTCACAGCAGTCTGTCTCCAGTGCATGCTGGGAGTTGCGGGCATTGCAGTATGACTGGGATGAGTCACTCTTGTTCCTTCGATGGAATCCTCTTCGGGAATCTCTCAAGATGGATCCTCTTCCTCTCTCCATTTCTCTTGTTTTGTCGTTCTGACGTCGCAGGCTGGGCATGCGGAAGATGACTACATTTTTCTTCGAGTCAGTTGACACCACCCGCTTCGACTTCAGGTAGATGTTGTCATGGATCTCCCTGAAAATTCGCACCTGGGAGAAATGCAGTAGGGTCAAAGTTACCTAAAGGATATGACCTTCTATTAGATCAATTTAAAATCCTGATACTATATGTTTGTTATTTCAGTCAAAATTTCTCTTTCTACTTTTCATTTTACGGTTTAATTTGGCAGGTTGAATACTTCAGGGATTACTCAGAAATGGCTAGGATGGGAACCGATACCCTGCTTAGTCTCTTTGCTTTGCATCATTTTCCATTGTAAAACATGCTTAGAGTATATGTTTTCATATGGTGTGTGGAGTCTTGCATGTTCTCCCATGTCTATGGTTTTTCTCAGGGTTTTACGATTTCCTCCCACCTTCCAAAAACATCCCTGTACAAGGACTGGCTACTGTAAATCGCCCCTAGGTGTGAAGAAGCATGTGAATGTATGTGAGTATGGTGCCCTGTGATGGACTCGTGTCTCATCCAGTCGTATATTCCCAACTCACATCCAGTTTTCCTGAAATAGGCTGTGGATCTACCACAAGCCTGACCGGGATGATGCAGTTACTGAAGATGAATGAATGAAAGAATATATTGTGTGTATAATGTAACTCTAAAAACAACTGAACCAAAGGAGACTGACTAAATTAATCTAACTTTATTCCAATTAGAACAAAAAGGGCGGCTGATCAGGAAAAGATCAGGAATCCCACACTCTTTGCCCTAATAGAGCGTTTGAAAAATCAAACCAGCAGTCGGTTGTTAGGTCGTTCTGTAGGTTATGTGCTGTTTATGATCCTACAGAACGAGCACAGTTACACCGCAGCTTCAGTAATGCACGGGCAGACATCAGGATCACTCTAGCTGGACAGCTGGCCAATGCTAACAAAGTTCTGGTTGAGATGTGTTGCTCTTTATTTGATGCTCTGACAGTCACATCGATATGCTATGTGTGTTGATTCTCACAACGTTTCTGGGATCAACAGTCACTGTTTATCTTCTGACAGTATTAGCAAAACTTACGTTTAAAATCTAGGAGAAAAGTGTTGCCCTCTGGTGCCAACTGTATAAGTTATAGAGAGTTCAAGTAGTTTTCCATTACCTGGCACACTGTGATGATCAAGGTAGGAAAGATGAAGACAGCCAGAGTCATCCATGTCACGTAGGCTTTCAGACCCCATGGCTCAGCAAAGTGTCCCCAACACTCAAACTCTCCTGGAGCTACTTCAGACCTGGAGAAAATGAACAGCTAGGGAAAGACAAGGAGTGTTGTAGGCTAAAAATGTACTTGGTAAAAATTGCAATACATTTTAAAGCTAGTTTTACTGCAGACTACAATGTGATTTGTTTTCTAAAGTGAGTTTGTGCCCCGGTAGGTGTATAATTATTCATAGGTATATTGTAATGTGTAAAATAATAATAAGTATTGTAACTTCTATGTCTATCTTTAGACTTGGGGACAGTAACATTACACTATAGTGTCACCTGGCATCAAATCAATTCCCTGACTACAAATGTAGTTCATGATTTAAATAGAATCCTTAAAAATGATGAGCCAATTACAAGCGACTACAAAAAACATTTTTAGAAACATTGTTAGTAATTGTACATAAGAATATTTCATTGAAGCAACCAGACACATTTCTCAATTATTTAAGTTACTTAACGTGAATGAAACCCTATGTAGAGTGCACCCTCATACCTGCGGTACACTAAGCACAAGAGACAGACCCCAGGCCACCATGATGGGTGTGTTCCAGCGTGAGATTGCCCCTAGTCTGTAGGCCTGAAGGGGGCAGCATATGGCGTAATGGCGGTCCACTGTCATAGCCACTATCATGTAGGAGGATGCAAACATGCCCACGATCTGCATGTATTTCACTGAGCGGCACAGCACGTCCGGCCCCTGGAACCTCTCTGTAATATCCCACACCAGCTGAGGGAGAACCTGGAGTGTTGGAGTGGAAGGGGGTGAAATTTTTTAGTTGTCCAGCCCAAAATCATACTGTTTTTAATAGATCATGGTATTCGCTTACTATTTCCGATTGTCAGAGTGAAAGCTGCTAGAACATTCTTAAATGGATTTGTTAAGAGGCTTCACGTAGTTTGTCAAAACTATCAAAAATACTATTTTCTCCTATTTAAATATGGTATGTTTGTTATTTAAAAATGAGCTTCCTTGTTTTTAATATCTTGTTACATAGTTTAAAAGAAATGCCATACATAGATGGCACAGATTTACTGTGATGTCTTCATCTTGACTAGTATAGTATAAAAATGAAACTATTTCTGGTTGTTGTTTTTTTTGTTTTGTTTTTTTTCCATATAAATATAGCATCATACATAAGTCAACACAGCATAAAATCATTTCAAATGTTCACAGTGAACGATGAATCACATAAGACTAATTATAAATGGATTTCATTATAAAATGTGCTGTTATTTATTTACATTTAAAAAAAAAAATATATATTTATGAAAGGAGTCTCAAGGAGTCTCCACCTAAGAATAGCTCAACTAAATGAAAGAAATATGTGGTTTAAACTAATATTGTGGTTTGGTGGTAATCCTACTTGATGGTTTATTAAATGAAACAAACAAAATTGTGCTTTTTTTTGCGATGGGCTTTATGACTCACTTGACCAAGTTGATTTTTTAAACTGATGGTTTAAATGAATGGACCTGCTTGTCTTGGTTAGTCTGATCTACTATTCTGAGTGGATGCCAAAAATATTGTGCAGGCCACAATTTCAACTGCCTAGTGAATGAGAATCATAATATTCAGAAATGTGTTGAAAAACTATTCCGTAAGAAATATGCTGAAAGGTTACATACGGAGTCATGGGAAATGTTACGTTTTATTTTTCCCATCAGGATTGTGCTTTAGTTTTAGTGTGTAGGATGATTTGAGTGTGTATTATGATTTATTCAAGAATGGACCAGCTCTAGTTATGCGCACCTGAAAAAAAGCGACCACCAAGTCAGCCACACAGAGGTTAACCATGAAAAGGTGCATGGGAGCGTTGTGCTTGCGCCTCCGCAGCAGAACCCACAACACAAAGCTGTTGCTCAGCGTGGTGAGCGCCAAGACCAGGCTCAGGACGCCAATCTCCGCCTGCGCCAGCGCCATGTCCCGCTCCCTGGCTGCAAGCGGAGCATTAGTGGTCCCTGCCGAGCTGTTCTGGAGCAGCCAGAAATACGATCCGCCACCGTACGAACCGTTCAATCCACCGTTTTCACGCGAGGGAGCTGAAGAGGAGTTCCATGCATGCATTGTGAAGTCAGGTCCATGCCAACCTGGTTCCTCTGCGTCAGTCTCCATGCCTGTGGGAGAAACGCAGTTTTTACATTGGTGGATTTACTGCAACAGTGCAAAGATCAGCTACACTAGTCGACCACTTGGATCTTGAAACACTTGAAACATACAAATAGTGAAATTTCTGAGACAGATAATGAATTTTGGCATGGGTAGTTAGTTCAATGGCGTAGTGCATGTTTCTGAAGCATCCTAGCGTGTAAAGAGCTTCTACCTAAATAAAAAAAAAGTACTGTCAGTGTTAATAAATAGCACTGTTACTTAAATAAATGCCTGATTTCTGATAGGATAACCACCATTATCGATAGGTACGGCCTTTTTACAAAATGATCCTTAGCTATCTCTGAATTTGAAAATTTGTTCAATTTCACGTGTCCTGAGAGAACCCATTTCTCTCTTTCGCTCTCTTTCTGTCTCTCTCTTCAAGGGCCTCTTTCCCAAAATGATACCATCTGTGGAGTATTCACAAATCTGCCATTACATCTAATATGCAGGACAAAATTGCCCCCCTGAGGACTGACTTGAGTTCTCACAAAGGCTTAAACAGAGACAAACCTCCTCTTTATATTCCCTAGTGAACCCTCAGCAAATATTTAACCCTCCACCCATGCATTTATATTAACCGTGTTTAAACAATTCGTTTGACTCATCGAGATTTCTGCATGGAAAATATATGATCTTTATCTAGACTTTGATAAATAAAGACGGCCTTATTTAACAGCTAGCACAGCCATGTTTTCAGTGCCCTATATGTATACTGAAGAAGTGTTTTAAAACAATCAAGCCTATTGAGTGTAGAAGTGCGAACTCATATTAGCAACTATTGGTACTTCAACCAAATGCTTTTCTGTAGCTGCTGATCATTCCTGCGCCGCAATTAGGAGGTATTTTGGCATGCTTCTTTAAACAAACCTGTTTTAGTTTATGTATAATTTTAGGATGTTTTGCTTGAACGGCCTGCTTCAGATCACGCCACAGTGCGTCAATGTGATTAAAGAAAGAACTCTGACTTGGCCATTCTAAAATATATATTAAAACAAAAACAAAAAAAACCTCTTGTGATTGAGCCATACTGGTGTTGATTTACCCCTGTGTTTTGGATCTTGCATGACAACTTCTTTTGTTGGAGATCACAGACAGACAGCCTGACTTTGTGCTATAGAATTACCTCTACTGTACAATTCAATGGTCCCCTAGAGTGAGGTTGTGGTGTTGGTATTGTACAGTGTATTGTGTTCTGCATATATAACTTGTGTGTATATTTACTGAAAAGTCTGAATTTTGACTCATTTACCCACCTACTGAAAAGTCTGAATTTTGACTCATTTACCATTCCAGTAGTGCCGGCTAAAATCCAGGTAGGCAAATTTAAACCAGGCAGGAACATTTTTCTTTCCTCTATTTCCTTTGTAGTAACCTCATAAGAACTCCACTTGTCTTGTGTTTTTCTTAGGGTGGACCTGTGGACATTCTACTCCCTTAGCTGTCACTCTTGCATTCTTGATGGAGTGTCCTGAAACTGATGTTGGTACCCTGCCTACTTCTAGGAAGGGGCTGAATTTCTTTGCTAGGTTTCTATGACAGACAACATGAGGGTGGACAAATTAGTAGCCCAGGCACCTAGGACAAGCAGATTTTGTGTCTGGGCTATTATGGGTTTTTTTCCCCCCCATACATATCGTGTAAAGAGTTACTCCTTCTTGACTTTTGCAAGACAATAGCTTTACTTTACTTTATGAATCAAAATTAAACACAAAAACAACAACAATAGCTGTACAAAGAAAAAAACAATACATATAACAAAAATGAAGTTGAAACATCCAACATGCCTCAGGAACCGATTTATGTACAGTTAAAAGATAAGAAATGGGTTTTTAATCGAGTTTTAAGAATGGTTAAAGCTGCTCTGACATGCAGAGGTCAACTGTTCCAAAGCTCGGGGCCAGACTACGGCATGGTCACCCCTCAACTTTAATCTGGACTTGGGAAGACTTAAGAGCAGCTGATCAGAAGACCCAAGAGACCTGGTGGAAGTGTACCATTGTAACAGATCTGCAAGGTATGGTGGTGCTAACCCATTTAATGATTTAAAAACAAACAACAAAAGCTTATACTCTATTCTAAAGCGTACCGGTAACCAAAGAAGCGAAGATCAAATAGGGGTAGTGTGCTCCTGCTTACACGTACCTATCAATAGCCTAGCAGCCGCATTTTGAACCACCTGTAAACGAGACAAGGCTGTGTGACTGACTCGTATATATAGCGAATTAGTCAAGCCGAGACAAAATGAAAGCATGGATGACCTTCTCGAGATCATTAAAAGAAAGAAAAGGCTTGACTTTGGCTAGAAGTCTTAAATGAAAGAAGCTGGATTTGACAACTGTATTTATTTGCTGATCAAATTGAAAGGTTTTGTCAAATACACCCAGGTTCTTCCACAACCGCTTTACTGTAAGGAGCCATTGCTTACTGCATGCACTTGCTTGCTTAACTAACTAGCTCGCCATATCTCATTACATTACATCAGCTACCACTTTTTAGTTAATGAGGTTTCCAGGCAACCAAAACATAAGACTGGGCAACACATTGGAGCTAATGAATTTATGATTTGTCCACTGTTGACAAGGATGTTTACATCCCACTCTTTCGATGCACATTAGGACTTCCACTCCTAGGATAAGCAGTCATTGTGCCATTTTTAAAACTGACTGTAGTGAATGACAGGGAGGGATTCGACATACCATATACAAGGAGCATCTTTATTGTATTTATCCACTTGGTATTCTTATTGTTGGACTTACAAGCTGCGGCAAATCCAAATCTCAAAGCCACAAAACAAGCCATAGAACAAACCCATAGAGGCTATAGACTGAAGAGGTTACAGAAAGAAGGGGCTACAGAATACACCAGAAATCAAAGGAGAAAAACAGGTTAATGGATAAAGGAAGGAAAGAACGATCAATTGAACTAAGGAAGGAATTACTAAGAAAGTACACAGGAATCCCAAATTCGAAAATAGACTAGGATTAAAACACAAACACGATCCGGAGCAAGCGAATTCAACAAACAGCTCAGTAACTTTTCATCAGAGTCAAACAAACAAAGTATAGTATGGGATAAATATAGAAACTGATGAGAGCTAATGAGACAGACAATTAAACACAGGTGCAGACAGAAAATAATGGGCGTGCACAGGAAGGGTGGGTAGAAGAAGAAGCGCGAACCCCAGAAGGCATACAGGAAACTTCTGTCACACTGACTTCTGCTACGGCGGATCCTTTGTAACCCTTTCAAAGAAATATGAGCTTCAACAAGTCCCAAAATGTTTTTTTTTGATTAGAACATGTTTTACTTTTTGTTATCAAGGGCATTGTTTACATAGTAGCTTTTTCAAGAACATAGTGCACTTTAATGTACTTTAAAGAGCACAATAAGTGTGTTACAAGTACAACAGTCATATTCTTAATAATTCCTAAAGGTAAACCACGTATCGGCCTGCACGTATCTCTGAAGAGATTCATCTTCATCATTCGTCCTCAGTAACGGCTTTATTCTGTTCAGGGTTGTGCTGTGTCCAGGGGGGACACACTCACGGCAATTTTAGCGTAACCAATCAAAATACCTGCATGTTTTTGAACAGTAGGAGGAAACCAGAGCACCCTGAGGAAACCCACATGAACATGAGGAGAACATGTAAAACTCAGGACCCTGAAGCTTTGCTACCCACTGAGCCACTGTGCCACCCCACTTCACATGTTTGTTTGTTTTTTTAATCACAAACCTGGCTAACATTCTGGAAGAGTGCCTTCCACAAGACATCTAAAGCTGCTCCATTTTTTTTTCCCCAACCACTGCTCACAAAACATGACTAATTTACAATTTACAGAAGAAGTCCATCCTTGACACCATTGGGATTACACAATACACACTTTCCCTACCACAGGTCAAACAGTTTAGCAACACCAATTTATTGTTGTTGTTGTTGTTGTTGTTGTTGTTGTTGTTGTTTTTCACTTGTTAGATAAAGTCAAAGTGCTGCACAGTAAAATCAAGTTTATAGGAAGCTGAGCAAATGGGGATTACAATTTCATTGTATAACTTGCTTACATAAACATTTAATAAATAATGAATTATGAAATTAATATTAGTAGTAGCTGAACATGATATAAGTAGCACTTGCAACTTTCATAACCGCATTTTACTAGCGCTTCTCTACAAGGTGAATTATATATATATATGTATATATAGTCACCGGCCACTTTATTAGCAACACCCGTACACCTGCCTGTTCATGCAATTATCAAATGAGCCAATCATGTGTCAGCTGCACATTGCATAAAATCATGTAGGTCAAGAGTTTTAGTTAACTAAGTTTAGTTAACTTTAGTTAGTTAGACTTTTGTTGTTGGTGCCAGGCAGGTTGCTGATCTTCTGGGATTCACACAACAGTCTCTAGAGTTTATACAGAATTATATGTGCGGGGCGGCTGTGGATCAGGTGGTAGAGCGGGTTGTCCACTAATCGTAGGGTTGGCGGTTCGATTCCCGGCCCACGTGACTCCACATGCCAAAGTGTCCTTGGGCAAGACACTGAACCCCAAGTTGCTCCCGATGGCAAGTTAGTGCCTTGCATGGCAGCTCTGCTACCACTGGTGTGTGAGTGTGTGTGAATGAGACACAGTGTAAAGCGCTTTGGATAAAAGTGCTATATAAGTGCAGACCATTTATATGAAAAACAAAACAAAACATTTTCAGGGAGGCTATGGTAACATAATCACTTTTTACAACCATGGTGAGCAGAAAAGCATATCAGACGCACTGGGTTCCACTCCTGTCAGCCAAGAACAGGAATCTGAGATGAAATTGAGTTGATTGAAGATTGGAAAAACAGCATGACATGGACACAAGAATTAGGTATGATACTTGTTATGATACACTTAGTGTATGCTAAATTTCATTCCAAAAAGTCATTTAAACACTTAAACCAGGGGTATGCAACTAAAAGGTCCATGCAATTCCTTGCATGCAGAGGATCAGATAAGCAACTAAGCTTGACCATTAATTGTTAGTTCATGGCTGTAAATACACATCATTTTGATGTGGTTGATGTTTTGTTTCACACTGACGCGTCACATTACCACTTTTCACTCATAACACACTCTGAACAAATTAGACATCTGTTTGGATCGAGAAGCAGAGAATAAACACATACTTCTCTGTTTAATCCATTTTCAGTGTTTTTTTTTTTTTTTTAACAAGCCATTTTGTCAATAATCAGACAAGAACGGTAAATTAATTTATTTTTATTTTTTTAAATCTATGTAAATAAGTCTGTGAAAACTCTTTGCGCTCTCGATGAGCCACCTTATATAAATGCATAAGCCACAGCAGAGGTAGAAATGGTTCATGTTTTTGAAAAAATTTAATCACTAAAGTATCGAGATTATTATTTCTTTCATATGCTGAACAGATCTGCTACAGAATTAAACACAGAAAGAAGTGCTCGGTTCGATCCCATGAAATATTTTTCTTGGTCGGCACCCAAACTGCCGTCCGCCAGCTGATCGCCTGTGACTTAAACCATTTGTCCAATAAAAAATGGTGCACGTGCTGTTTATTAAGTCTTTATTTAATAATGTGATTCAATCAGGAAAGGGTTCACAAACTTTTGGTCACAGCTGCTGCTTTTACCCCTTCGTAAAGTCTCGTCAGATGTCTTTAGAAAATGGTAAACGACGTCTACGTTCAGAGCCCAAAACACTGTCTGAACATAACAAATGAGAAGTGGTTCATTAGCTGTACAGCAGAAAGCTGTTCGGATTTGCAGCTGCACCGTCTCACGGTTCTCCTGAAGGACACTTGCTAAGAGCTGCTGCTTGCTGTCTGAGAGAGTGAACTCCTCAGAGTTCTCCATCTGAGTTCTCCAATGTGTTAGCTGACTGATTCTGCTCGGTTTCCGTCTTCACCTCAGAGTTTGGAGTGATGCATGAAGGAAAGAGATCAACCATCTGTTTCCACTGCAACCTTTTCCCTTTTCCCTTTTTCTCTTTTTCCCCCGAAAGGCTATTTGTAGATCCTCACACTTCAGATTGTCAGACATGAGCTGACGTTTATCAGATATGAGCTCATTGATGGTTCAGTGGAAATTGCAACATACTGTATATGCAAACATTTGCATCTGGGTTTTGCTATATGCTTTTACTTATTGCTCTGATAAAATGGCTGATAAGGTGGGCGGGCAGTGTGTGAGTTATGCGAGTCTACTTCATGTTGGAGGCACTGGTATTTGAACTGGGTGTGACGATTCTATTAAAGCACTATAAATATACTTTTCCCACTTAGAAGCAAGTAATTATATTTCAATCATGAAAATGACTATTGAATATTTGTATATAATGCTGTAGATTGCAAATAAGATAAGTTGCTGAAAAGAGCTTACAATGGCAAACAATATATATGAGTTCTCATTGACTCCGGTGCAATAAATCATTAATCATTAGCTCCCCTTTGCCTGTGTTGATGTCTTGCAGTGTTTATAATTATCCAGAAAAAGGGGGGAAATAATATGTAATAAAACCATTTGGTCCTAAATAGTTTATATTATTGTAAAGAAAACTATGCTTTCGTTCATTCCTTCATTGATATTTATCAAGTGCTTTATCCCAGTCAGGGTAACAATGGATCCAGATCCTACCCGGGGAACACTGAACACTACCCCAGAACCTACCCCGGAAACACTGAACACTACCCCAGATCCTACCCGGGGAACAATGAACACTACCCCAGATCTTACCCCGGGAACACTGAACGCTACCCCAGAAACTACCCTGGGAACACTGAACACTACTCCAGATCTTACCCCGGGAACACTGAACACTACTCCAGAGCCTACCCGGGGAACAATGAACACTACCCCAGAGCCTACCCCGGAAACACTGAACACTACCCCAGATCCTACCCCGGGAACACTGAACACTACCCCAGAGCCTACCCCGGAAACACTGAACACTACCCCAGATCTTACCCCGGGAACACTGAACACTACCCCAGAGCCTACCCGGGGAACAATGAACACTACCCCAGATCTTACCCCGGGAACACTGAACGCTACCCCAGAAACTACCCTGGG
>JANDJT010000050.1:2690305-2706514 GCA_024331685.1 Stegophilus panzeri
GGGGGGTCGTCTGTTGAAATGAAATGAATCATGGGTAAGAAATCAGATGTGAAAATAAATTAATTGTGTGGGGGGAGGGAAGATATCACGTGTAAATATAAATGAATCAAGTGAAAACAAAAAGATGTGAAAATAAATCATCATGGGTAAAAACCACCTGTTAAAGACAAATCATAGACAAAATATGTGAAATTAATTAATGTGTAAAATTCTCATGAAAATAATGGGGGGGGGGGGGAAATGTGAAAAGAAATCAGTCATGGGTTTTAAAAAAAAAATGAAGTGTAAATAAATGAATCGTGTAAAATTCACACGTGGAAAATAAATACACATGCACTACATGTGAAACATAAAGTGCCTGAACTTGATTGTGAATCATTTGATTATTCACATGTGAAGGTCGTGTACCTTTTCTGTAAGAACAAGGACCAGATTTGCACAGTAGGCACACGGAGGTAATAAACATCGGGTAGTAGAGTTAGTAAAGCTCTGTGTGCCTTAGATGCCGCCAGTGTGTTAAAATGAGGACATGTGTGAGAAAAATGAGATGGACACTAAACAGGAACATAAGGAACAGACAGCTGCTGGACATTTTGGCTGAGGGTGTTTTCACATATAGTTCCTTTTAAAAGAACCAAACTCAAGTCACTTAAAGTGAACCAGAAAGGGAACCAGCTGAAAGTGACCTCAGTCCTTTTGGGGTGGACTCAAAAGAGAACCCGTTTTTTTTTTTTTTGGGGGGGGGGGGGGCGTTTGGTCTTCTTCAGCACTGAAGTGATCTCACACCCTTTCTTGTTCACATCACAACTTCATAAGACGTCAGACCCCAGCTTGCACCCCAAATTTCATCCAAGTCTTCATAGGAGGGACAGGAATCCTTCATTTCAGTGGACTCACCACTTCGAAGCGTTTTGTCACAAGAGCTCATGTACTTCTCTCATAGTTTTTTTTTTTTTTTTACTTTTACCCGGTATTGTAGCGCTGCCCTGTTACAGCCTCTTCATTTTTTGAGAAAACAAAAGAAACACTTTTATGTTCTTATGTGTTGAGGATAGTTGGTGTTTAATGCAATCCTCTTTCCAAATTACAAGAAGTGCACAGCTTTCCTCCTGAGACCACACAACCCCATGGCTTGACATGCTGAAAAGATTGGTGTTGTTTTCAGCAGTGACGGAACATGGCTGCAGGTATGGGAAGCCTCCAGGTACACATGTCGAAACGAAATGCAAAGCGGACCCGGACCTCGTTGCTTTCACATATCGTGTAGAATTCGAACCACAAACTGACCCACACCTCCACCTCCAGAGGTGGTCTGAGTACAGTTCGCTTTTGAGTCCTTATAGGGGGGTCTGAGATCACTTGGTTTGTTCACATAGACACGCTGAACTGCTCCGAGACCGTTTGGAGGGCTCAAACGAACTTGGTGTGAAAACACCCTAAAACACTTGAGGAAGGATTGGATTACTGGGATTACTGTAGTAATTTGGCTGTGGGAGGTATGTAAGAAGAACAGGTTGGGTGGGAGAGTATGAAGACCACACATTTATCACTCAGTTATGCCCAATTAGCACAGAATACTGAACAGCTGAGTAAAGACTGCAAGTTTGGAGTGTTTTCTGATTTACAGAGGTGGTAGGAGTCAGCTGGGGGAAGAAAGCAGGAATGTGAGTTATGAAGGATGTTTCTGACTCAGGGCATGGAAAAGCTGTCATGTTAGCTCAGAACACACACACACACACACACACCCCTAAACCACCTGTTGTTGTTTTTTTAATGCAGTCCATTTTCTGAAAACACATTGTATCATTGCATTGCATTATTGCAGTATCATATTAAATAACTGCCTGCTTCAAATACAATGAGAAGTGCATATGCATCAACTTCACATTTACACACATAATGCGCAATCTTTTTACTTTGTACTTGTAAACATGAACAAAAAAAAGTTTGTGTTTATAAGCCGTAGATACGTTTTTTAAAAAAACTGATAGGCCGAAATGCATTCAGACACTATAAATAAATCAAGTTCTGGATATAAATGCTGCTGGGGGGAAAAAAAAATTGCACCTGGTGTTATTATAAAAGACATTGCTATTTGGTTTTCACGCAACAAGTTTCAGAGAACAACATCATTAAACAACAATGAAATGGATAAAGCTACAGAGACGTAGCAAATAATATTCAGCAAATCTCAAAATAGAGAAAATTCATGAAACTCATCATCCCTGGACAGGTGCGCCACACAAGATTTTACAAAACGCTCTCAAACTAATGATAAAGAAGGAAAGATAGAACCCTGCAGTCACTTGAAAAGGGTTGCAGGAAGACCTGAAAGCAGCAGGAACAGCAGCTACACAAAGAACATTGAGCAACGAACTGCACTACAATCATCTCCGTGCCTACGTCAAACTCACACAAAAGGCCTCTGCTAAAAAAGATGCACATATGATCCCAAGAACACCATTCACACAGTGAAGTATATACAGAGGTGAGAGCATCATATGGGGCTGCTTCTCTGCAAATAGTACTGGGGAATTATACACCATTGAAGGAAATATGAAGAGCAATGTGCCAGGACGTTTTAGAGGAGAATTTAATCTTAGCGACTGAAGAAACTAAATCTAGGGAGATCGTTTCAAGTCAACAATTCCAAATATACGGCCAAAATAAACTAAAATATCATCTCACTTGAATCCCATTGAAAATGTACGAAGGATTCGAAGAGGTATGAAGAGGAATGGGCCGAAATCGAGCCACAATTTCCAAACCACAACCACAATTTGCACTGTAAACAAATCTGTTAGTGCTTATGAATACATACTTTTCAAAAGTCAAAATATATCACCATCTACATGAAGATTTTTCTGAACATCATGGGGCGGCAAGCGAGACCCCCATAAAAACATTATTTACGAATACGTGTAAACATGTCAAAATGTCACCCTTTGAAGGCTGCACTTGGAAATATTCTGAATGTGCAGTAGAAGTAAGCCAAGGCAACCGGACTTGCTATATGATTTTCGAAAACATTTCAGAACTTCATCGGTTTTATTGAGTGGTGGAAAATTCTTCAGCATTTAAGTCTCTTTCTCTCTCTTACACACACACACACACACACACACACACACACACATAAACATTCAAAAGACCAGACAAAGTAACACAAACACCATCCAAACAAAAATACACAAATTACTCCACTGGTGGAGAAAACAAAACAACAGAAAACAAAAAGATTTATTTATGAGAAACCCTCTTTAGTCTACTATTTCAGATCAAGACAATACATGTAAGGACAAGGGGCACTTGTTTGAGGACAGATTTTAAACAGACAAAACACTTTATTTGAAAGAGGTGAAGTATGCCACCCCTCAAGTTAAGACCTGCGACACCAAAAAAATCATCTATGACAATGTCATCTGAACTATTTTTACCAGTTCACCCCTCCAAATTAATGATTAATCATATGTGACCTTAACAACCCTGCTGAAAAAAAACAATAAAAACTATTACAGAAATTTTAATGGTTTCTGCTACTAATACCATTACAAACCATCAGCTAACCATAAAAAACCATTACAGTTACCATTATTGGTTCTTAATGGTACCCATTAGACTTAACATGTAACCAATAGAAGGCAACAAATTACCATTAGAGAGCCACAGGAAGCATTACAGTTTCCACTAAAATCAATTCAATTCCCATTATTACCATTAAAACCATTACAAATTTTATGGGGGTTTCTATTGTTTTTTTTGTTGTTGTTGTTGTTTTTATCCATAGTCTGTATATACTGTAGTCCATAATGGAAGGTTACTTTAGGATAGCTTACATCTGCTCACATCCTTAATGTTAAGCTCGACAATATATAACCTCTAACAGCTCCTTAATGACTGACTGAAACACAAACACTTGCCGGCTACTTTAATAGGAACACCAGTACCCATGCTTATTTGTGCACTTGTCATCCAATCATGCAGCACCAGTGCAATGCATAAAATTATGAAGATACAGGTCAAGAACTTAAGTTAATGTTCACATTGAGTATTTCAGAAACTGTTGATCTCTTGGTATTTTCATGCATACATGACTCTGTCGGACGCACAGAACAGTGTGAAGAAAAAGAAAAAAAAAAAAACAGTCCTAGATGAAGAAATGCCTTGTTGATGAGAGATGTCAGAAGAGAATGGACAGACTGGTTGGAGTTCATGGGAAGTAACTCAAATAATCACTCTTTACAACTGTGGTGAGCACAGGTGAGGCGGATGGGCTACAACTGCACAACTGGGTTCCACTATGTCAGCCATCCCAGCTGACAAAAAAAGGTTCCCAGGAGATCCCCTAATAGGCCTCCACGAACGTCCATGTGTAGGGTCCCCTTGACGTCCTATGGATGTTCAAGGAGACGTTCACAGGACGTCCAGCAGCCATTCGGGACGCTTAGGGAACTTTCGCTGAAATTAACACATTCAGTTGTTACGAGTTGCGACATCCTTAGAACGTCCGCCAGCGAAAGTTATAAACCGGACCAAATGCGGACCTAAGTGGACGTTCGTAATGTCCGGGGGACGTCCCCTGTTTGCTGGGATGAACTATGCGCACAGACTCATAGAAACTTGACAGTTGCAGATCCCAAACTAGAACACTTTAAGGAGGCTTTGTAAGTATACTAAGAACCCCTTAAAGAACCCTTGAAGAACCCTTTCCTAAGAGCATCAATAGTGACCTGACTTCCCACTGATCTCATATTTTTTTTTAAATAAAATATAAAGGAGAAAAGCAATGGCTTAATAGCCCAGCTAATATTTCCAGCATATTTATTTTTATTTTCATTTGGAAAACTAGCATCAGATTTCAGACCACAGTGGTGACCTAAAGTATGCAACATCATTTCTTGTTATTACATATAAATTGGGGTGTAATGGGCAGGAGCACTTCACATTTAAGTACTCTCCTTCTTGATCTTCGGGGACTCATCACAGCAAACAGTATTTTACCATGTGTCAAAATTAGTTAACTGCTGAAGCCTATAAAAACAGAAGGCAAGCTGGTTCATCTGAGTGCAATGATTCAGCAATAGGTGCAGTAAATTCACACAAATGGTCACTGGATAGCAATTTAGAACTTTATTAACTATGCCGTAACTGGTATATTCTTCTCAATTGGAAAATGTGCTGGTGTGAAGATACTTTTGGGAAGTTTGGAAAAAGCCAAGCTATGCCAAGATTCCAAAACAAATAACTATTGTAAAATCAGATGGGTTAAATTACCTCATTTTGGAAGAACAAGTTTATCTGCTCTCTAGTATTCATGGCAGATCTTCAGATAAAGACTCAGTGATCTACACTTTATTTCTCTGAAATAACAGTATCAAACTGTACTTTTCTTTGTCCATGGTATATCTTTTGTAACTTTAGTACAGTACAGTGGTGCAGCAGGTAGCGTTGCTTCCTCACAACTCCAGGGCCCTTGGTTGGATCCTGACCTAGGGTTACGCTCTGTGTCGAGTTTCTTCACATGTTCTCCCCGTGCCTGCATGGGTTTCCTCTGGGTTCTCTGGTTTCCTCCCAAAAACATGACAGTAGGTGAATTGGCTAAGATAAATTGCCCCTAGTTGTGTATGAATGTGCATGTGAATGGTGATGGACTGGCTTCCCATCCAGGGTGTATTCCCACCTCATACCCAGTGTTCCAGGGATAGACTCCGGATTCACTGTGACTCTGCAAAAGCACGCACTGAATGTGAGTGAACGAGTATGCACCTTTCACCTTTAAGGTACCTTTAAGGAATACTCATGTACCTTTAAAGCCTTAATCTAAAAGCCAGTTAAAAGGTACGCCACGTGCACCTTCTCAAATTAAATATACATACCAAAGGTCCTGTGTGTGCGGAGTTTGCATGTTCTCCCCGTGCTGCGGGGGTTTCCTCCGGGTACTCCGGTTTCCTCCCCCAGTCCAAAGACATGCATGGTAGGCTGATTGGCGTGTCCAAAAAGTGTCCGTAGTGTATGAATGGGTGTGTGAATGTGTGTGATTGTGTGCCCTGCGATGGATTGGCACCCTGTCCATGATGTACCCCGCCTTGTGCCCGATGCTTCCTGGGATAGGCTCCAGGTTTCCCCGTGACCCTGAAAAGGATAATGCAGTATAGAAGATGGATGGATGGATACCAAAAGGTGCAAAAGTTCTCAAGAATTTAATGATAAATGATGAAAATAACTTCCCAGATGGAAAAGCTGATCTCCTAGCTTGATCAGATCAGTCTGTGTTTTGGCAGCTGGTAGCTAGCCAAACAAATCTGGAACTACCGGTCTCACACAAACCTTGGTAGGCATCTGAGTCCCTCTGCCCATCCTGAAGGGTGTGCCCTAAACAGATACCCACGTCAAAACAATGTGTTCTAATTTGTTTACTTCCAAGTTCAGAAGAAGGATGGTGGTTTTCTTTTCATTCTAGGTTTGAGAGGGTTGAAACAGTTTTTCGAGACCCTTTTTTTCTCCCTATGTTAAGGATGTCAGATGCAGTAGAAGTACAGGTCTGGCTCACATCAGTAGCTCTGTGCCATTCTTATTTTCATGTTCCATCACTCCAGAAGAAAGATGCTTTTTAATGTTTGTCTTCCAAGGATAGGAATTCCAATTCCAGTTGCTCCCCTTCATTCCCTCCTTAGTGTCACAGGTGTTTTGGAGATGTATGCAAGTGGCCTATTCTCCCTTGATGGCCAGTGACCTCAAGATACTGGCGTACTTGGACAACTGCCTTCTATGTGTGCCATCAGGGACAAAAGACACCGTAGTGAGCTACATTACAGCCTCATGGGGATGTCAGAAAAGACCTGATACTGAACTGATTAATGCAAAGTCATCAGTTAACTACACTTGTCATGTTCTGGGGTGACATGGTAGGGCAATGGGTAGTGATCTTGAACTCAGGTTACTGTCTTTGCAGAGTTTCTGTGCATGTTTTCCCAGTGCCCATGTGGGTTTCCTCCAGGTTGTCTGGTTATATCCAACCTCCCCAAAGATTGTGGGTCACGTTGGGTGAATTGGCTATACTAAATTGCCCCAGGGTGTGAATGAATGTATGTGTGTGTCAGTCATGTGATGGACTGGGGTCCCATTCGGGGTGTGTTCCTGCAACACTGTGTTCTTGAGGTGGACTCCGCATCCACCACCACCTTGACAAGGATAAAAGGGCTACTGATGAATGAATGAATGAATGATCATGTTTAAACACCACTGTTAAATAAAACAGTAGTTTGTAAGCAGTCTAAATCTTAAAAAACTTAGAAGAATAAAAGAAATATGTAACTTATTGCATATCTAGTCAGTCTCTTGCAGCAAGCCTACACAGTGAATTAAAACTTTCCTCTGAATGGTATTTATACAAACTCAGTATGAGTCATGCTTGTAGTTTGGAGTTCAGTTCTGAAAGGCCCAGGCAAATCACTCATGAATCATAGTAACAGAACCCTGAAGAAAGTGTGAGAGTTAGTGAGGATATATAGCAATAAAACGATGGCCAGTAATCACTGGGGAAATGAATGACCTTTCAGTCCATAAACACTGAGTAAAATGAACTGAAAAAGGATCGAGTTATACTGCTCTAGTGATGTGTCATCGGTATTGCTTCCATGTCTTGCTGTTATATAGCCCTAAAACAACAGGGGTCCAGTCATTGCTAACATTTGTGATTAGGTGTAAAACATATCAAGCTGTGTGCAAATCTTCTAGAATGCGATTAAGCAATCCTTTGGGCATATTTACATCTGCTTTAAGACCCTTGATTTATAGATTTTTACCATAAAGGTTCACAGACCTGTGACATAGAGATGCATTATTTATAGATAACATTACTCTGGTAAGGGGCCAGATTTGTGGCTGTGTAGATGAGTCCTTTCAGCTTCCTAACATTATTGCTAACTGTAATTGGGATTATCTACATTAAATAACAATCATATTGAAGTGTGTGTGCAAAATCAATTTTTTTGTTTGCAAAATTATTTACTAATAAAATTATTATTTTTTTTTTTTTAAAAAAAGGTGTGATTGCATAAGTATTCAAGTATTGTTTCCTAACGGTGGTGAATTCTTATCCTCTAGACTAGAGGGTCAATGTGGACACAAAAGATGTAGAGGTGAAATGACTAAACTTTGCAGACTTCAAGACTTATAGTGTGCTGTAACACGGAAATGGATTATAAACAAGAGCAATCAAACTTGGAAACGGGATCTAATCATGGAACAAAAGAACAATGTGTGAGAGCCAACGATTCGCTTCTCAGTGACATGTAAGTTCCAGGAAATGAAAGCCCGAACACTCATGCATGCCTCCTCGCAGTTTGCATACTCTTTGCTAACTTGGCTTCTCCAGTGCTCCAGTAGTTTTCTCCATTCTAACTTTCCCACCTCATCTAACACCCCCCCCACCCCCCCACCCCCCACACACAAGGCATATAAATCCAATCTGTTCCAAAACATTCAGAACATAAACTCTGTCAGCTGTACTAAGAACCTTCCATGTTTTCCTTGGTAGTACTGCTTGGATTGCTAATCCTAACTTTGCTAGTCGTTACTAAAATCCTTCAGAAGTGTGTGATTAAAAATATTTTTTTACTACCTTAATAAATATTCTAAAAATAAAAATCTAGAACTTTGACTTCCCAATAGAGAAAGCTCAGAAGCGCTAAAAAGGTCTATAGAGACTTCCTTGTTTTCCTCCAAGGGGTTCACGACCATTAATTCGTTTCAGTGTTAGCCCATGTTAGCAGTTAATTGCAGTAATTATGTGATGGAGTTTCACTTTGTTAAACTTGGCCGGGTTGTGTGGACTCACGCCATCCATAACTCTCGAGAACAGAACTGCATTCATCGAACTCTCAGTGGTCGCCCCCTGGTGAGCCGTTCAGAAACAAACACTTCAGTCTTCTTGTTACGGTTTGTCATAAGCTGAAAATTGCCAGCGATTTCGTTCCTCTTTCGCAGCACATCCTCAACTTTTTAATCCTTGTAACTTTCAGCTAAAACTGAATTTTAAACCATACCGGCACCCTATCTCTAATGAGATAACAACATGTTGCCATGAGCTACTAAACCATAGTAACCTTCGAATAAGCACAGAATAGCAGGAAAATTGGCAGCGATACAAGCAAAACGTTGTAAATAGAAGTAGGTCTGGCGAGTGTCCCCTGCCTCATAGAGAGGTATTTCTCAAGAGCAATCTAAGCAAGCACAGAAAACGTCTGCTAGAGTTTGTCCTGTAATTAAACTTTACCCCATGTGGTCTAACCATATGTTAACAACTTGACAGCTGCTTGTGATTTTCACAGCTTATAAAGCACAGGCATAATTAGCAATATGGAAGTTCATTAAGCATTTTATTGAAGTAAAATATCGGTCCCGATATGTGTTGAACCATACATTTCTTTTTTTCCTTCTCCAGGATGCGCTGTGTAACAATGGAAATGCGGTAAGATTTCAACAATCAGACATACCGGTTTACAGATAAATACTGCCGATAAGGTATGCGTGTGAAAGACATTGAACCATGTTAAAATAGAAAGCATAAGATTAAACTTGCAAACACTACAGTATTGCGACAAAGCAGAAGGTCACTTAGAAATTTTGAGAATTTCATTTGATTATATCGATTCTGTATGATTCCATATTTACATCCGGGGAAGTTCATATTCTACTGCTTCTTGGATAAATGATTATCTCCTTAAATATTAAATGATTTTAGAAAATACTCAACATACATTCAGTGTTATCAGCACTTAATCAAATAATTTGGCCTACTTTCCTCTATAGCTTGGACAGAACAATGGATTTCAGAAATAATTAAATAACCCACTCCAAAATGACTACGTGGCTACATTAAACATATTCTTGCAACTCAAAGCTGTTTAACCATGGAATGCTTTTTGACATTATAAACCACAACCTTGCACAATACCTCTGCATAAATATCATATTAACACATAATATAACCGTTATGTTGCATGACACGCAAGCGACACTAAATGGACACCAAATAGGACAGACTGAATCCAAACAAACGTCCAAGTCTCCCAGTACAACCTGTACACAGCATAAACACAGGATATCTTGAGCCTCTGGCCATATGTTGGAGTGCTGATGTTCGAGAACATGAAAGGGAGGAGAAATTCATGCATCATTTAAATCAAATCCCACCTGTGTGCGCGCACCGAGTTACTCAGAGTAATAGCGCGCACACACACCTGCAGGAGCATTTGTATATTTTCTTTTTTTTTTTTTTCTTTTTTTTTTTAAATCTTCTACTTCACAAAATGATTCATGATTTTAGACACACAGTTATTACACGGCGCTTATTGATTACCATCTAGGGCTGTTTAGTTATAGCATTACAGCTCGGAAGTGAGAGGTCCCCTGCTCTTGATGTTCCTCATGACGGACTGTACCACCTCCGAGGTAGTGCCCTGCCCCCCGATGTCTGCGGTATGCAACTACAACACAGCAGGCAACACACACACACACACACACACACACAAAAAAAAACCTTTAACATTCTGTTAAGTGCCATCCCATTTCTCAAATACATATGCACAATATTGTACACTCTCCAGCCACTTTAACTGGAACATCTGACTTGTTCCCATAACTGCTCATCCATGCAATTATCCAATCAGCAGTGCCTAAAATCATGCAGATACAAGTCAAGAGCTTCAGTTCAATTTCACATCAAACTGGACCAAAATTAGACAGCTAACTAAAGTACAAGTATGGAAAAAGACCAGGCAACATTTATCCAAATCCAATATGTTATACAAGATGCTTCAAAGATCATTTATTTGCTGCCTTGTAAACTGTTTTCCCTGTTTATTGTTGTCCATGTATTATGTTTTATTTATTTCATATATAGCGATATATATAATTATTATTATTGGTCTGGTATTTACACCAATATCCCCCCTTGTGTTACTTATATGTGAGACATAAATATATACGTAAGTATTTCTTTAAATAGATGAACGCATACACGTATGCGCATTCACACAGTCATGCACATACATACAGATGCATCACAAAAAGCTCACAAAGATCGTGGAAAAGTTCATTTATTTTTCCATAATTTAATCGCATTATAAATTCTTTATTCGAATATTTTGAGATACTGGATTTTTGATTTCCATGAGCTGTAAGCCGTAATCATCGAGATTGAAATATTTCACTTTATGTGTAATGAATCTAGAATGTATGAAACTTGAGAGAAAATCCCAGATCATCGGATTCTGAAATACTCAAACCCAACCATGCCGCTGTCAAAAGTCAACGAGATCACATTTTCCCCCCATTCTGAAGTTTGATATAAACACTAACTATTGACCTCGATATGCATGATTAAATGCACTGCACTGCTGGCACATGATTGGCCAATTGGTTAATTGCATGAATGACCAGGGAACAAGTGGCTGGTGAGTGTATATAGAGATGCATTCATTTGTATATAGTGCCCCCTAGTAAGGTTCTTAAGCCTCAACCGCTCAGCTTTATGCTTGGGTTGGATTTTGCCTCATTTGTAAGTCACTTTGCATAAAAGTAAATAAATGTACACGTACAAATCGGTGAGATCTGAATGTGACCAAAAACGTAGCCAATTTCTAAACAAACAGGTTTGTGTTCATGTTAAAGCGAAACTGAAAAGCAATGATCAGCATTCGTTTACACCGTTAAAAACACAAGCATACTGTACAATAACTTCCTTGTGGTTCACCATTTAGTCATGGTTTTTGACGTTTTCAGCTCTCTGTGCACTAAACCTGTTCTGGAGCTTTGTCATTGACACACCTGGTAATTTACAGGCGATCGGCATTAATTCAGAAAGTGCATGTGAATACACATGTGAGCTGGTAAAATTGTATTAACAAGTTTCATTTAAAAAGGCGAACATCCTTAATTTTAATCCCTGGCTAAGGAGATAATGTGCGAGTGGAGCTACTGCAGTATAACAGTAATGAATTCCGGATATGGTTGGAAGGAGTGCTGCACATGGGCAGGTACCAGCGAGTTTCTTTCACTGTAATGTATACAAGCCTGTCAAGTTTTACAAGTACAGTACATATCTACCTGAAACTTGTACAAATCCAGCCGATTAAGGAAACAAAGCAGTTAGGTGTAGTAATATCTTTGGAATCTGTTTCATAAGAATACAAACTGATCAGACGAGCTGTGGAATGAACTGACCTTACCTGGGTTTCATTCATAATGGTGAAAATAGCAGTACGGATCATGCTGGCATACTCGTGAAGTCTAAGGAAGAAAAGCGAAGAAAAGATTACACAGGTTAACATCGTTTATCTTTTTTTGGTAAGTAAGGAATTTGTTACATTTTAAGTGGAACAGATGAGGGGTAAGGGCCCAGAAATGATTTTGAAATGAAGTGCAGTCTAAACAAGTCAATTCTTGAGTGAAAAACAGCCATAGACAGCATGGTTAGATTCCAAATTAGGCTTAATGTGTAGCTGTGTCTATGTAACCAGACCTTAATGTTATGAAATGATTTAATCATTAAAAAAAAAAAAAAAAAAAAGGGAAATAAATAAACAAATCAATAAGCAAAAAGACACACAGTAGTATGAGTCAGGCCCCAAAATGTCTGGATCCAGCTTGACCACTGATTATAAGTGCTGAGAGAAATGACTAACGTCTCAAAAAGAACATTAGGTCAAATCATCGAGTGTGTGACGACAGCTGAAAATAACAGACGGGGTCAGTGTGGCCGACATGCTGAATTTACTTGAGGTGATCCAGCATAAGACAGCTGGCCAGTAGCATTGCAGTGGGATTGGCGATGTTCCGACCAGCGATGCTCTTCCCAGTGTTCCGAGTGGCCTGTCAGTACAAAGAATCCAAGAATCAATCCAATACATCAGCATTAAATGAATTATATAGCGCTTTTAATGATGGACTTTGTCTCGAAGCAGCTTTACAGAAACATATAAACACAGGATAGGGATTTTAAGCGTGTGGATTTATCTCTATTGAGCGAGCCGGTGGTGACGGTGGTGAGGAAAAAACTCCCTAAGATGATACGAGGAAGAAACGTTGAGAGGAACCGGACTCAGAAGGGAACCCGTCCTCAAAGTGTGGATAGTGTGAAAGTAAAAGAAAGTTCATTATGGTTTTTACATGAAGTCTGTTTGTTGAACTAGTCCGCTGGATCAACAATATCAACCAAACATATGTATGGAATGACTGTTTATTTCCGCACCTTAACCCCCGACCCAAATCTCCACCCCTAACCCCCACACCCCACGCTTCCCCCACAGATAAACAACTGATTTTAAGCTTTTCATTAAAAATTAATATACTGTCTTCTCGACTAACGTGTACTCACTGTTTCAAAAACGGCGTAATCATTCCCGTAGTTGGCTCCAGGCACCAGCCCGGGTCCGCCCACTAGCCCTGCACATACGTTGCTGACCACGTTACCATACAGATTAGGCATCACCATGACGTCAAACTGTTGGGGCTTGGAAACAAGCTGAGACAAAATACAATGCAAAAAAAAAAACAAACAAAAAAAAACAACACAAAAATGAGAAGGCAACGCCAATGCGGCTCACCACTGTCTTTGTATCAGTATACTATAGATATATTATTTAAATATGCCACATGGCTTGAAAACACAGACAGGACATATAGAATTGTGAATTTTTTTAATTAGGACCTATTAGAATTATGCTCACCTGCATAGTGGTGTTGTCTACAATCATGCTGTCGAAGGCAATATCAGGGTATCCAGAGGCCACCTCCTTACAGCACTGGAGAAAGAGGCCATCACCCAGTTTCCTGGTGAGACAAAGAGAGAGGGGGAAAGACAGACAGACAGACAGACAGTGAGAGAGAAAGAAAGAAAGAGAGAGAGAGCGAGAGACCCAGAGAGAGAGAAAGAGACAGACAAACAGAATCAGAAATCGGCAATGTAACTTCACATCGATTTAGAAGACTAGCTATACTGTATAATGACTGACAGCTGAACAATCAGAGCAACCGGAACATTTGTGCAGTTACTACTTTAAAAAAAATACTTCTTATATTTTGTTTTAATTTCTGAAACAATTTAGCACGAGATATACACAAAAACAGAAGACATCTGGAAAAGACTTTTTCACAGCACTGTATAAACATGCAGAACGACTCACATGATGTTAGCCTTGTGCACAGCTGTGACCCTGCGTCGCCCTTTCTCTCGGGCCAACTTGAAGGCATACTCAGCAATACGCAGAGAGTTGTTCCGTGTGATGATCTTTAGGGATTCCACCACACCGGGTACACTCTAACACACACACACACACACACACACACACACACACACACACAGAGAGACAACCAGACGCTCTGATCACCTTTCTAATATAATGTGGACTAATTATAGACAGGAAGGTGGCACAATGAAGAAGCCTGGCTTGTGTAGAATGAACAGGAAGGGAACAAAACTGCAACTGAAACCGGTTGAGCACTATTATTAAAGGGAAAAGCTAAAGAAAATGAGGGCACTGATGAATAGAGGGATAGCTGATGTTTACCTCATGCTCCAGGCTGCTGTACTCGCCCTCGGTGTTCTCTCTAATGATGATGATGTCAATGTTCTTGTGGCGAGTCTGGACCCCAGGCAAGGACTGGCAGTGCATCACATTAGCATACAGGTCCAGACTGGTGCTGAGAGAGACGTAAGGAAGGATGAATAGAAAAACATACACACACACACAGAGAAAGAGAGAGAAAGAGAGAGAGAGAGAGAATTTAAAACAGACAACCGTGGAAGAGATCCAAATACCAAGTTAAAACATGCAGTTGATAATGAAGATCAGCTAACAAACAAAATCTGACAGTCTACTGCAGACAGGGGAAAAAAAATCTCCTGTCCTTTTGGAAATGATATACAGAAATACAGAAGCCTTACCGGAGAAGATTGTTCCTCGACTTGTGTGAAGGTGGCAGCGTGTGGTTTGTCTCAATGTTACCTACAAAAAAAAAAAAAAAAAGGGAACTTATCAAAAGCACAAAACAGCATCAGTTCGCAGCATGATTAAAGCTTCAGACTAAATATTAACAAGATTATTTGCTTTCCCTCTTAGCACAACTATTCACAGGTATAATACGGCAGCGTGATGGATTTGTAAACAAGGCAGTAGCATTTCATCAACTCCATTAACATTATTTTTTTCTATAAAGGAAATTTGAGCATTAGTGCGCTTCATTAAACCTGCAAAAGATGATAGTTTTGATAATCAATTAATAGTATTTACGATTAATCAATTTGTTGGGTTGTATTTGAACATGATTTGGCACAGGGGCTTAGTGGTTAAGACGTTTGCCTCACACCTCCGGTGCTTTAAGGGTTTTCTCTGGGTACTCCAGTTTCCTCCCCTAGTCCCCATGGAATGTGTGTGTGATTGTGCCCTGCGGTGGGTTGGCACACAGTCCAGATTGTCCCCCGCCTCCTGGGTTCCCTGGGATAGGCTCCCTGTGACCCTGTGTAGCATAATCAGTTTGGATGGATGGATGTTTGCATCAGGTGAATAATTTTCAGTGTGTGGAATCGACTTTAAAAGCATTGGGGTCGACTCTTAATTTTCAATGCCTGTATTCAGCGAGTCAACTCACTACACTGACTTTAGGATCAACTCCCAGAACCACTGATGTGAACCCAAAGCAGGATGGCGAACTGATACACAGCATATAGTGCTGTGAAAAAGTTTTTGCCCCTATCCAGATTACTTCTGTTTGTGTGTGTTTTGGCAAAATTCAGGCGAGCCTTAATGTTCTTCTGGGTTAGCGGTGGTTTTCGCTTTACGATTCTTCCATGGATGCCATTTTTGCCCAGTGTCTTTCTGATAGTGGAGTCATGAACAATGACTTTTATTGATGCAAGAGAGGCCTGTAGTTCCTTTGATGTTGTTGCTGTGCTCTTGGAGGAATTGTAGAAGGTCGGCCACTTCTGGGAAGGTTCACTACTGTGCAGAGTTTTCCTGTTTGGAGATAACGGCTCTCACTGTGGTTCTCTGGAGTCCCAGAGCCTTTGAAATATCACTGTAACCCTTCCTAGACCGATGTATTTCAATCACCACCTTCCTCATCATTTGTGAAATTTCTTTCAACTTTGGCATAGTGTGTTACTGGGTAAGATCTTTTAACCAACTTCATGCTGTTGAAAAAGTTCTA
>JANDJT010000050.1:2742704-2760389 GCA_024331685.1 Stegophilus panzeri
CGGGGAGAACATGCAAACTCCGCACACACAGGGCCACGGTGGGAATCGAACCCCCGACCCTGGAGGTGTGAGGCGAAAAAAAAAAAATCTGAAGTAGTGCCATTTTGACATAATTAAATTGTCAGTGTTGTCAGACTGTTTAGTTGTGATTGTGAGCCATTAGGACGTGAAGGCAATGCGAAGGCAAGTGGAAGCCTGTCTTCTGCAGGTGCTGTAAGAGCAGCGAGGCCCTGCCTCTTCACTCGCAGAACTAAATGTTAATGGGTTGGACTAACATTTCTGTCCAAACAGGATGGGAGACACATAGATGCACTTACAGTGATTTGTAATCTAAAGGCTTTTTGCGTTATATAGAGTGCTAAGATGGTGCTCATACATACAGATCCTCTGATCTGCCGAGTCATTAATGATGAGCTGGTTGTGGTGTGCGGACGAAGTGGAAATGATTTTATACTTGGAAGTATTTGCTAAAGTTGCAGTCTTTCTTTATACCACAGCACCGACAAATGCTCAATTCTGATCGAGCTGATTGTGTTTGTTCAATTTTCTCTAAAGGCAACTGTGACACTAGTGCCATCTGCAAAGTTTATATCGATGCACATGCGCTAATAGGTTATCATTTCTATAGGAACAACTTTCACAGAGGTGTTTGTTTGTATTTGCCGCCGTTCCTCGTAAACGGGCTAAAAATGCGTGCGACCATTTATGTGATGTAGCTTTCTGTGAAGAGATGTTTATTCAGCATCTCCAGTGTCAACACATTGAAACAGTCAGAGGTAAAACTGTAACTTTATGTTTTCAGAATGGGGAAAGTCTTCAGGACAGAGGGCTTTGCGATTACTCAATTACACAACAAGCTGTGTTGTGGGTTTTTTTTTTTGTGTGTGTCTTATTAACTGGTGAAGAAAGGACCGTTTTATATTTGTTATGTAAGTGATAACAGGAATTAACTTGTTTTATGGATGTTCCACAAGATTAAACCTAGCAATAAATGGATGAAAAGTATGATGTGGTGTTCTTTAATTAATAACAATAAATAAAGTCAAATTACTGCGGTATAAAACAAAACATTTCGGGATGTTATTGGAAAATAATCCACTTCGAGGTGGTAACACCCCACTTTCCTCAAGCGGTAGACTTTCAGTTTCTAAATAGCTCGTTATATTTGGTGAGCAACATGTACGGCTAAAATAAGCCATAGTCTTACAAGTTAGGATCGGTTTTGCTGACTGTGTTGCGCTTTCTTTAGGAACCTGTAAGCATCCATGTTTGATTTGGCTTATTTCTTTTCACCTTCACATGAGTCCTAGTCAAATCCTGATTGATGTGTGATCAATGACATTACTGACACATGTATATACATGACACCTACTAAATTTGAATGCTTTTTATGTTTGTTTTTTTTTAGGCTTTACCTGAAGCTGTTCTTTACACCTTGAGAGAAAGGCTTCCAGTGAGCAACATTATTTTGTTGGGATGGATAGAAGACGTGTACTGACTAAAAACTGACACACACTAGCAAGTGTGTTCTATGTGTCTGTGAACCAGACCAAACACAAAAAAAAGAAACAGGAGGGAAGGAGTTGTGTTTTTTTTTTTTTTTTTTTTTTTGTTTGTTTGTTTGTTTTTTTTGGTCATGGCGACCGACCCAGGAGAGCCCACCGGCACGGAGGAGTCATCCGGAGAGAAACCTGATGGAGAGAGGGAGGAAGAGAACGAGAGGACGGGGAACCAGGCAGCCAGCCAAAGGGAGAGCCGGACACCGGAGAGAGGGGCTGGACAAGAGGAAGCCTCAGGAGCAAGAGCAGAAGGAGAAATCGGTGAGGCACAAGAGCAAACTTCTCATCCGAAGCGTGAGAACAAACGCTTCTTTCGGAAGAGCGTGGAACTCTGTGAGAAGGATGAGCTTGTTGAGGAGGACGAGGGCCTTCATAGTGTCCCTCATTCTGAGCTCCATGCCTCGGACTCTGTTTTCAGTGATGGAACTCGGCATGTACCCACTGATGGCACCCATGGTGGTGGCCTAGACCTGGAAAAGGGTGCCCCGTCAGTGGCCAGACTAAAGGGAAAGGAGCGTGAGTCTGAGCAGGAGGAGGAGGCTGAGATGAAAGCTGTGGCCACATCACCTGGTGGCCGCTTCCTTAAATTCGACATTGAGCTTGGCCGAGGAGCTTTTAAGACTGTCTATAAAGGGCTGGACACAGAGACGTGGGTGGAAGTGGCCTGGTGTGAACTACAGGTAAGTCCTGCTCTGGAATCATTTCATTAACTTGATGCTAGCTTTGCTATAACTTAATATTTGTGTTGTATCTCAAATTTCACTCTTTCTGCAATTTCCCTTGGGATCAATATCTATCTATCTATCTATCAAAAAGGAGTTTTCAGGTGCTTTTTGTTTTTAACGCTGCTACGAAAAGTATATCTTTAACCGTTATTGGTTAAGTAGATGACTAGTTGACTTTTTCCGTAATCAACTTAATTCAGGTTAATCGCTGCATCCCTAATAGTGTAATGACTACATTTGATCACACTGGTTTCAATTTTTTTTTAGTTTACATGTAAACTTTTAGCAACATATATAATATCTAATATTTAAGCAGTTAACTTTATGAAACACAAACCTTTCGAGGCACTCCCCCCTGGCAGGAGGTTGTGGTCCATCAAGACCAAAACCTCACGCCACAAAAACAGTTTCTTTCCATCCGCCACTTGGCTCATTAACAGTACTCGGGACCCACCATGATCTCGTATCCGCCTCCACGTACATTACACATTACATTAACGAACAACCCCATGTTGTTGTTGTTGTTGTTTTCATATACGTTACATTAACGCACACAACTCAGACTGCTCTACTGCACCTTTTTTACTTCAAACTATGAGCATTTGCACTGGCCCACTTTTGCACATCCTGCACTAATGTACAGTTAATGTCTTTATTTTTATTTTCCTAAAGCTTTACATTTTTATATTTATCCTCATAGTTTTCATAGCTTTTTTTTTTTTTTTTTTAATGCTTCTCATTTTCATAACTTTCTCTCTTGTTTATCGTATTTTTTTTTCTTCTTTTCTTTTGTTTTACTGTTATTGTTAAGCACCCGTACACCAAGACAAATCCCTTGTACATGTAAACCCACCGACTGATTTTTACCTGATGATGTTCGGTAATGAATTTGACTGGTCAGTTCAGATGAAAGGAGGCATCTGTCTGATAGAAACTGCAAACGATGGCCCAGATGTACATGCCAGCATTATCCAACGAGCACAGCATACAAGTAATAACAAGACACTCTGTCATGTCTGTTAGTCATGTTACTATTAGCTTGATTTGAACAGGATAAATGTTCCTCCAGAAGCTCCGTGTTTGGCACCATCCTGATGATAATGATAAGGCAGCCTTGAACAGGCTGCAGGTAAACAGTAATATAATCTGTCATTTTTAGGCTGATTTCAGCTGTATCATGTTTTTTTTTTTTTTTTGTCCTAAGTGCTCTGGTCCAGCTAGAATGAATCAGAATGCTGTTTCTTGGGACTTGTTCTGAGCCTTTTGGAGAAATCTTAGCCTCTTGTATTCTTGTTATTCTTTCGAAACTTTTTCACAGTGGGGTGCCCTGAGACGCACAGAGAAAAGAGCTTCAGAACTACAGTTGAATAGCTCCATAGTTTACACATCGAAACGGTCCGTGGGAGAACAGAGCGGATCCCACTCAGCATGCACTGCAGTGCAGAAATTATGTGGTCAGCACAGTAGAGCTTCTGTCTTTAATGTAGTCTTGTTTGTCTGTTGAATGCATTGTGGTCCACAACACACTGTATTTCCTACGAACGCTTTATTGCATAATTGTTTCAGAAGGCAGAAGCTGTGGTTACGGTCAATGAATGCATGCGCACAGCTGTTTGCGTAAGCATCTGTATCGCAGTAACTTATCGAGCGTGGCACGGTCAGAACCGTTCGGCGATCACGTGAACCGATGTTCTGTGCCAAACCGAATGCTGTAGAGCTGTTAAAGCAGCATTTCTGACACGGAGATTCTGTGAGGTTTTAGTGAAACTGTCTGTACTTGCTTATTATTTCGGGTTCCAAGGGTACCAAGGCAGTATGTATAAATGTAGCAATAATAATGACTGTATTAGCGTTATTGAAAAGTTAGTTAGTTAAAAAGTACGTAAAGTAACCATGAAACATTACTCCTGCGCCAAAAAAAAAAGAAAAGAAAAAGTTTATATGATGTGTTTGTATACAACAGGAGAAATCTGCTGAAAGATCTAAACAGTATGTTTACGAGTACGGGATTTAGAACCTCGAACAGAATATGAGCGACACATTGATTGTGATAATATTTATTGATTATTGGATTGAAATATTTATGGATTAATCATTAAGAAAAAATCAGGCACCAACATAATAGTGGCTTTTTGGTACATAAGAAGGAACAGTAAAATGCTGACTGAGGAATGGAGGCAAGCAGAGCATTTCCTATGGATTCTCTTCGGTTTCTCAGCATGTTTGGTTGCTTTGTGTGCAAGGCACAGTCTGTCATGTGTTCAGAGCTAATTCCACACTGTGGACCTGGCTAATCTCTGCCTTTGAGTGCTGTGCCAGCCTCCATCATCTTTCCCCCCCCCCCATTCAGCCTTGACATCCAGCTTAACCATTAAGTCATGAGGGAGGAAATTGGACTGTGGAGCTGTAACACTAACATCTATTAAACCCTGAAATCTCGAAAGTGTTCATAATTCAGTTCTTTATAAATTTACTAACTACAGTATAGTGAAATGAATAGCAAAAGGAATACATTTACAAGAGAAGGGAATGTAAGGTAGTCCTGTTGAAGTGCCCTTCTAGGAGTAATTCTCTGTATCCACGTCATTCGGATTGGTCACATTTGTTATAAAACTAATCTCAAATCAAACATCTCTTGCACTGGCACAAGAACTGTGGCTTTGTGTCACACACTTAAATAGAAAATGGACAGTCAGTTTGTTAGTGTGAATGTTGTGTAAACGGTTAAACATATTTTACCCCATTATTCTGCTCTGTGGGAATATTTCCCATTTTATAACTTCTCCATGGCATCCCAGTGAAGTATAACATCACAAACAAGGCAAATCTACCTGATGTATGGATGTAACACAGCCTCTAGCAGGAAGAAGCTCAACATTATGCCCTAAGGCATCTGTTTTGAGTATTAATGGCTGACTGTGTGTAAGAGATTAGCTGTGATTTTTAATTATTCATTTTTTGAAGTTCCATTCACTCCCACACCCTAACAAAAAAAAAAGTTTGACTAATAGCATTGTTTGTATCTTCCCATAATATTTTCTGATGGAAAATATTGTTGGTTGCATTTGTCAGAATATATACAAATTAGTCATTTATTCTGACCAGAATAAAGCATGGATGAAGGAAATCAGTGAATTCATCATGCAGCACCATGCAAGCACCTTATACAGTGCTGTGAAAAAGATTTTGTCTGTTTTTATCTATATCCCATACTGAATAGTTTTAGATCTTCAATCGAAATACAACATAAAAACAAAGGCAACCTGTAAACACACAATACAGTTTTTACTTATTGATTTTTTTTCTTCTTTTTTTTTTTTGCTTCAATAAAAAAAAAAAAAAAAAGTTATCCAACACCTATCACCAATGTGGAAAAACTAATTGCCTCCTTAAACTTAAAATCTTTTTGTGCCACCTTTACCAGCAATAACTGCAACCAAACACTTCCCATAAATGGAGATCAGTCTGTCACTTCTAGAACTAGGACTTACTCCTAGGCTTTGGATCATTGTCTTGCTGCATAATCCAGTTGTGCTCGAGTTTCATCTTATGGACTGAAGTCCGGACATTCTCCTTTTAGGATTTTCTGGTAGAGAGCAGAATTCATGTTTCCCTCAATTATTGCAAGTTGCCCAGGTCCTGAAGCAGTAAAGCATCCCCACACCATCACACTTCCACCACCATGCTTGACCGTAGCCATGATGTTCTTTTTGTGGAATTCGGTGTTTGGTTTACGCCAGAGGTAACGGCACCCCCGTCTTCCAAACAGTTCCACTTTCGACTCCTCAATCCACAGAACATTCTCCCAAAAGGTTTGAGGATCATCAAGGTGTGTTTTGGCGAAATTCAGACGAGCCTTAATGTTCTTCTGGGTTAGCAGTGGTTTTTGTCTCGTGATTCTTCCATGGACGCCATTTTTGCCCAGTGTCTTTCTGATAGTGGAGTCATGAACAGTGACCTTTATTGATGCAAGAGGCCTGTAGGTCCTTTGATGTTGTCCTCGTCTCTTTTGTGAATTCCTGGATGAGTCATTGCTGTGCTCTTTGAGAAATTTTGGAAGGTCGGCCACTTCTGGGAAGGTTCACTACTGTGCCGGGTTTATCCATTTGGAGATAACGGCTCTCACTGTGGTTCACTGGAGTCCCAGAGCCTTTGAAATAGCTTTGTAATCCTTCCCAGACTGGTGTATTTCAATCACCTTCTTCCTCATCATTTCTGGAATTTCTTTACATTTTGGCACAGTGTATTACTGTGTAAGATCTTTTAACTAACTTCGTGCTGTTGAAAAAGTTCTATTTAAGTGTTGATGTGATTGAACAGGGTTTGCAGTAATCAGGCCTGGTTGCGTCTAGTCCAGCTGAACCACATCATGAATGCAGTTTTATAAATTTGGGGAATTAGTAACTAACGGGGCAAATACATTTTCACACAGGCCCAGTTGGTATCGGATAACGTTTTTGCTTCAATAAATAACAGTATCATTTCAAAACTGTATTTTCTGTTTACTCAGGTTGCCCGTTCTTAGATTTTGTTTTGCAGAGATGTGTGAACCTGTCATGAGCAACAGGGTGTGTGTGAGAGCGAGATGAGCCAAACAGAGGATTAACATGGCATCACTTACTGTGTGGTTAATTCTGAATTTCCACGAATAGTGTGTGACTCTTCAAGAGTAGAGTTGCTCAAGGTAGATTTTTCAACAGTACAATGTAGTACACAATTCGACTCTATAGTGTTCAGTACTTTAGACGTTGTATTTAAGTAGGCCAACAGTAATCTGACGCTGTGCTTTGCCTATAGGCAAATCAAATCGCCGTGCTCATATGACACGGATGGGCAAGAATTTCAGCCTAATATTTAAACAGTGTGAAACACTGTGCACGCAGGAGCCTTGTACTTAAAATACAGGCAACGGGGTTTATTGTCAACATCCTGTTGAAGTGTGAAGCAGAGGCACAGATGTGGATCTTTTATCAGCTCATTACAGTCTTTCAGTTGAGTAATAAGTACATTCGTGTGCAAGAAGCATGAAACACTGACCTGTATGCAGGCTTAGAAAGGCGGGCTGTTCAAATGCACTTCAAGATCACTGCACGGTTTTTGATGCCGTGATTATTTCCTCTCAACACGAAAACACACCAGACGCCATGTTCTGTTCGTGTCGATTTCATAGTCTGCTTTTCAGAGCTCGATTCGCTTATTTCTGAATTCTGTTCCCGCAAAATACGTTCTTGGTGGAAACATGGCTCGTCTGTATTTATAAACTCGAGCTTTAATCAAATCCGGCTTCGGCTCTTTTTTTTTTTTTTTTTTTTTTTTGAGCTTTTCGAGAGCTGAAAACGCTCGCTTTAAGTCGTTTCCGGAATTATATACACATTTGCTCATAGATTTATTCTCTGCACACAAGTCTGTGCTTGTTTCTGCGTAGCTTTTATTTATATTGAAAGTTTATGGATTTTATTGTCGAATCCTGTCAATACATGTTTAAATAGCAAAACGACTGTATACAGTGTGAAGGAAAAACTTTAACGGGTCATCTTGAACAGCAGACGTCTCCTTGAGTCGTTTAAAGCTGTTTTGTGTAGTTTGATCCAACAAAGAAGCAATAAAGTAAAAGTCATTCTGGTTACTTTTTAACGTTGTATCAATTAGGCAACAGTTAAGGTATATATTGGTAACAGGCACAAATACTTCTCTCTGAATGAGTAGCAATATCTCGAATTCAGGGCTTAATTTAGAAGTAGCTTAGACTAACGCAATCTACAGATATATATGTTTTATATACAATTTAACCCCAGGGCTAGAATTCCACTTGATTAATACACACACTGAAATTTCTGAATGTCTGTGTGTCTCCTAAATTAGCTGAAGATAATATGAGACGAGGACTAAGTAAGTAAGCCAATGAGGGAGACCAGACCCAGCGCTGTTTCTTCCTGGCTGTGTATAAATTCAGGCGCTGCTTTACTGCAGATAAATGCACAAACCTACAGCCGTGTGACATAGTGCGTACTGAAAAGAGACTTCCACAGTCAGGGGATTAGCTGTAATAATTCAGCTTGAAATTCTCGGAAATGGAAGTTCCCACTGGCTTAACTCTCTCCTCTGTTAACGTCCTTGGCTACACTTAGTTTGTCTCCTACATGTCCTTGATGCTAGCATTTAAAGCACTTTTACTTTAAAGAACAGGTTTATGTGGTGTGACTTGAATTTTCCCTGTAGTGCAGCTTATACAGAGGTATGATTAATTATGTGCTTCATGAGGCATTGTAATCTTTAACATATTGAGTATTGTTTTGTGCAGATTTACGTGCATAAATACATGCATGTAAATTGTACCCTTTGCCTGGGGATCAGTTACTGTATTTCTCTGTTGTCATGTGTGGAATATTTCTCTGTGTGTGTGCTGTACAGTACAGGGGAGGTGTTAGTGAAGTTAATTACAGTGGGTGCTTGTCAGACCGGAACAAAAGGTCTGCATAGACTGCACAACCCATGCAGAAAGAGAACTGGCTGAATGCATCCGACCCAGATCAGACTAGTCTGGCCCAGTTCATCCTCTGACACAACATATGCATTAAATAATGGCAACTTGGATCTGTTCTGTTGGTGCAAAGTTCTTGAATAAAAGACTCCAATAACTAGCGTGAATATTATTGGGTCATTGACGTATAAGGATATTGAAAGGGTGTCAAATATATGTGAATTTGGCACTTTTTTTCATTATCATTTATAGAATGATCATGTGGTGCAACCATAATATACCTTCCACATAATACATTTCCTTAATGTGCTTCAAATTGGGCAAAGTATTACAAGCCAAGTAAGATCTACAGAAAATATACATGCACTATTTATGGATAAATGTCATGAATTTATATATATGTCCTATAACTGCACTTCCTAATCACACACATTGTGCTGCCTTCCTTATCACACACACTACACCTTTTTTTTTTTTTTTTTTTTTTTTTTTTTTTTTTTTTTTTTTTTTTTTTTTAAACCTATAAAACTGTTTTTTAAAAATGTAAAGATTAGCAGCCACTTGAGCCACAGTATGTGGATGTCTTATTTTGAATTTTAATACAGTTATTGCCATTATCAGTTATGCCACATGATGGGTAGTCACACCAAATGACTAGTTTAATATAATTTGTTTTAAGTGTATGGATGGAAGTGTAGGGTGAAGTGCTTCATTTTTAGAAGTGTCATACACCACATGCATATTAATCTTAATAATTAGCATGACCTTCAATAACCTTTTTTGTTGTTGTTGTTGTTCGTTTGTTCAAACGTCATTCATCAACAAGTTGGCCTATTTTCACTTTAGCTGGTCGCTTACATTTCCAACATAACCCACAACCCTCATCCGCTGATAGTGGTTCAGAGGGACACAAACAGATCAGCTTCCAACGCTTCAAGTTTCACGCTTATACCGCCATCAACACCATCACACTCAGCATCTCATAGATTACTAAGTAACCCAGCCAAGGCAACCGTAGCTCTGCGCCAACTGCGTCGTACAGCTGCATTGCATTCTGGAACTTTGAATCCAAAGTTTGCTGCCTCAGCTGATTCTACTCTGGATCTCTCAAAATGACACTGAATGTCACTGAAAAATGGTGAGTGAGAGAAGAACATCAGAAACATTTTAAATATAAATATTCTAAGTTTTCAGTGAGTAGTAATGAGGACATGGTGGCATGATGATGGGGAAATGATGAACAACGATTTTAGCGGGCATCTGCCTTATAGGGATAATCTGTCATTTATTTTTTGATTGTCAGCAATAACATAACCAATTCTAAACAATATCTAAAGAAAACAAAATAAACCCAGAGATAAGATACAACATAGCCTTTTTCAGCTTTCGCTTGTACCTTGTTTGCCTGATTGGTCATAGATTATGGTAATCTAATACTGGCAACCAACTGTTAAATTGCGTAGGGATCACACACACACACACACACACTTTCACTCTGGAGGCAAAGTGTAGAATTGCCCATGGTGGTTGATATTGTGTTGCCTTCACTACTGTAGCTCGGTGCATGTGGTTGTAATGTGAGCTCCATTCACCCCTCCTTCTTCTTTCTGAAAACCCCTGAAGACATATAGAGATACAGTGATGAAAGGACACAATTAACTCAGTGATCCCGAAGGAGCCAGGCATTCCATTAAGCCCGAGTGTTTACTGTGGAAGTGAAGATGCAAGATCATATTTGAGTGAGAGGAGGAAGTGTGCTAAGCTGCTGAATGGACACCACTCACATCTTCCTCTGGATCTCCAGTGAGATCTCCCGAGCCAGCTCTTTTACAGAACACTTGATCATCACCACCAACCAAATGCCTTGCTAAACATGTTGAATGATGGTCTTTCATCATGTGCATACAGCTTGTCTCTGCAGCTACAGCATATGCACAGTTACTAAGGACATGTATTTGATCATTTTTCAAAAATGCCAGTTGTTGGTCGTATGTAAAATGTGTATTTTTTATTTATTTATTTATTTAATTATTTATTTATTTATTTTTAGAATGCTTTCATGAGTTCTTCAGTCAAAGGCACTTTGTAAATTAAGTATTAAGTAAGGAATACAAAATAAAAAATAAAAAAAAACAGGATGTGCTGGTACAGGAAAATAATCAATGACCGGGTGATGTGATGCAGCCTGATGTGATGCCACCTTCTGACCGATTAAATTAGAAAATTCATCAGCGCTGTGGTAAAACAATCCTGAACCCTAGAGCACATGGTACGTTGTATGCCCTGAGGAAGGATCTGTTCCGAGAACAGTGTGAGACTTGTCGCCTGGACCTGGTGCGATGTCCAGGGCCTGAAGTGCTAGTCTTTTTTGCATGGGCTGTGGATAACACAGCTCACCACAACACAGTGGATGGCACCTCGCTGCGATCTCATAGTCTCACCACAGTGTTTCTGAAAGTAGCTAGGCACCTCCTTCTGCTACGCTCACCTAACAGAACTTAATATCTCGCTAAGAACCCATGAATGATGCTGATCTGAAATGGCATCATCGATGGTATTTCGCTGTGCATGCATTGGTGACCAGAGCTGATGTGGAGTAACTATGGTTATTTCTCCCAAATTAATTAATTAACCAGCAACATTGACCTTGTAATGTTCTACGAAGGTCAATCTGCAGAACATTCTCTACTGTGTCCAGTATGCACCTTTTATAGTACTGTTTGAACCACACAGCAGCTATTCTTTCATCAGATTAGTTATCCTTCTGTCTCAATACAGACACAGGATTCTCCCCGGTCTAAGCAGACACTGGCCCGCTGGGTGAAAGAGGTCACCACCACGGCCCACAAACAGGCAGCATGCTCAGCCTTTACCGTGACATTCGATTCCTCAAGGAGTGTTTCGTCTACATGGGCTTTGCTGAGAGACATGCCGCTCCAGGAGATCTGTGTCACTATGTACCGTTCAAGATTCTATAAGTTCAACATCACCCTTCCTAGTGTCTGAGTGTGGCAATCATCTCCAAACATTTTCCCCAAATGTACCTGGTAACCACCAGGTTTACCTGTCATTCAGAACCACATGACGTATGCTATTTATAGTTCAATTCCAATTCAAAAGAAGCCCTTTCTTGGCTTTGGTCTTGGAGTCTTTGTTCACTATAAATTATCTTCCTGGTCCCTCAGTTCTATAATCGAGAAAAAGTTCTAAAATGCTGCACATGAGAGCTTAACGTGGCTTAATGTCCCCAAACAAGGACCAAATGACACCAAATCATTACTTTTATATTTAGTTTAAGAGGTCATTCTTTTGATAGTAGACAGTAGGTATTATCAGTAAAGTCTGAGAGAAATTTGGTGTTTCTAGGATGTGGTTTTATCATATAATTTGATCATTTTATATTATTTATCATTTTGGGTTTTTGTTTGTTTGTTTTTTTTTGTCATTTGGGAAGCGCATTGTCTTAAGTGTGTGAGAGATGTGGTGTCACATGATCTTTTTCTTTTAAGTTGGGTTTTTTTCCCCCACATTAAGCCTTTTTTACGTCCCAGTGATTTTAATAAATTTGAGACTCGTTACATGAGTTTAAAATCATTCATCCATATTCAACTCATAAGACTTATTTCACTGGGTAGTACTCTTGCTAGTACACGGATCATTCTGACAACATTTGAAAATTACCATTAATTTAGCGAAACTACCGTTAATCTACAAAACAATATAACAAGAAAAGATGAATACTGTCTTAAATAACTTAAGTAGTAAAAGTCAATGCTAAACATGCATGGTCATGCTAATCGTGCCACGATCAACATAGGAATAAATTTATTAAAATAGACTTTAATGACCAGCTTGAACCATAACAGAATTGGTAGAATACAGGTTTGCTAATATGAGCATCTTGTTTATCAAGCTGAACAATATCCTGGTTAAATAACTCTGATAATACTATATTACCATTATCCACCCAGAAGTAAATGCTGATTTGGGTTTAGTATTTGTAAACAATAAGAGTACACCCTGGTTGCGAAAAGGTGCGGGTAGCCTAGCAACCTGATGCTACTTGGTTATAATCTATCAAGAAATGCATTTTGGAATCGGATTGATAATAGCTAAAATGTTATCCACTTATTATTATGGATTACCACTAAAATACTGTACATATGGAATGCTATTTGGCTAAACAAACAAGCATTTATACTAGAGAGAAATCGAAGGTAAAGAAGATTCTTGACGCGTACAACTTCCACCAAGTTCAAGATGTAACGTTTTACGGTTAAGGTACTGGGTACTGCCTAACCAGATGCCATAAACTCATTTGTTAGCTGAACAAAGTTAGCTAGCTAAACTTCATTATCTGCAAGAACGGTACCTAGCTATCTAGTGTTAGCTAGCTAGTTTGTTGATGTAGATTTTAGATGAGCTGCGTAGTTTTGTTATATACATGTTATATACATGTCACTTTGCACAACCTTCAGATTGCTTTTTTTTTTTTTTTTTTTTTTTTTTTTTTTTAATAAACAAATGTTTTTTTGAACACTTTTCCGACTCTGACACCCAGCAGCACAACCTGACATTTTAGAAAACAGATTCTGGCTTGCTCTTAAAAACCACTGTAGTCTCCCGCTTTGTTTTTGCGAGCAGGAGGTTCAGCTGACGTCAGAGTGACATGCATCATTCAGTAGGTCTACAGGCTTGTCATAAGCTACTCGTGTGGTATACGTACCTGCATTCGGAATGCAGCCTGATTATATTTCCTAATTATGTGTGTGAATGCGATTTGTGAGTTTTCTTCTGAATACCCACAGGTCCAGCACAAAAGGCCTCATCGGCATCCTTCCCTGTTCTCTCCCACTCCCTCGGCGCACTCTCTTTATCATTCTGTTTATCATTCTCAGGTTCGTCGGCTTAAAGGTTAGCCCTTCATTTCTCTTCCACTGTTGTCTCTGCATCCATCCATGCTTTCTGTGCACCTTTTTCCTTTTTTTTTTTCTTTTTCAACCATTACACTAAGTGCATGATGTGTAATCTAATTAGAGGCCATTTTAAAGCAGAGGTCATAAGGATTAGTATAGATTTTAAAATGTCATCAGAAAGTGTCACTCGGATTCGTGAGCAAGCAGCGATTGTCTCCGGGGATTAAGTTAATAGTGGTGACTAAGTGTCTAATGCTGTCATGGATGAATTAGTGTTTGCATGCGTGTGTTTTGAGATCATGTGAGTAATTAATTGAAAAAGGTTAATAAACAGTACTGGCTTTGACTTGAATCAGGCCACTGTTTCGGAAGACGGAGTGCCAGGACGAGACACGTGTAAGCAAAGGACAAATTGCTGACACACACACGTATATACGTGTGTATAGACACACGTACACAAACGTGGCGAGGGGTGTTCCAGGGAAACCGCATGCAAACGCAGGGATGTTTAAGCAGACACTGACACCACATGGCACAAGGACAACCTTAAGCTCAACACACACTCTTAGTAATGCTGGGAGATCTAGGAAACATGTACTGACCTACCGGGAAACTTGGAGGCAATCGATGTCTCAGGATGCACCATTAAATAAAACACACAAAGGGTAGTGGAAACTTCTATACGACTCACAAACACCGCCATGAAACACTGCAACACTTCCACACCTGGACGTAAACCGAGATACTATAAACAGTGGTTTGTGTGTATGCTGGTGTTTTCGCAGTGTGTTTTTGAAGGCAGCAAAGGGATGCATTAGGAGTGCACAATGTATTTTAGTGGGGTTCAGTGGAGTTGGGTAATATAAGCGGAATAAGGGGCGGCAAAATATTTCATCTACGGGACCGAGATGTTTTCAGGAGCACGGGCTCATAACTCAAATGTGTATAATAATACTCTGCCTATTTATTGGAGATTTTTATTCCTGAACCATCCACCTACAGAACACATTAAGTCCAAGTCCTAATTATTTGTAGGTCTACTTTATTTTTTAAATTTATTTATTTAGTTTTGAGTGTTTTTTTTTTTTTTTTTTTTTTTGAGGTTTGCATTAAACCCCTTCCATTCAAAGGACCAGTCAAGTCGTATAATAATTAAAAGAACTTTTATAATTGTAAGCATTATAATATCGTTGATAATGTACAGTTTCCACCAGTGTAACAAAATAAAACGCATGGAGCTGTGCTTCAGAGACCCATGAGAGTACTCGGACTGCACTTCGAGAACCATCATTTTAAACATCGAGAGACGGGCGTTTGCCGAGTCTACGTTAATCCGGATAAATTTGAAAACGCATCTTTTTCTCCACATTTTGGCCTTCTGTCCACACCGAGACGGCATTTTTGTCCAGCAAGAACAGAGCTTTTTCGAAAATGCCGTTTTCGCGTTGTAGTGCGGACTGAGAAAACCGAGATGGTCAAAAACAATGATGTACTTTGAGTCATGTGACCCATGCAACTCAAAACAAACAAGATGGTGGATGGTGCTGACACCCAGCAGCACAACCTGACATTTTAGAAAACGGATTCTGGCTTGCTCTTAAAAATCACTGTCGTCTCCCACTTTGTTTTATGCGACCAGGAGGTGCAGCTGACGTCACTCCGGGGTCTACAGGCTTGCCATAAGCTACTCGTGTGGTATACGTAGCTCTGTTCGAGGGAGCCTGATATATTTCCTAATTATGTGTGAGAATGTAATTGTGAGCTTTCTTCTGAATAGTTTTATTCTGAATGGTATTCGGAGAATTGTTGAAGATCAATGTCACTTTGTACACCCTTCAGGTCGCATTTTAAAATAAACGCCTGACGGAAATGGCCAGGGCTTCTTGCGTTTTTACGCATGTGCAGTATAGGGATGCAAGTGTTTTTTCAGATGTTTCAGTCATTTTTGGAAAACCGTAAGACTGCGAGCTTTTTAAAACGAAAATGCAGTTGTCAGATCTATCCGGATTAACGTGAACGCAGCCTGAGAGAGAATGAACACTGTCACACAATCCTATTACACAGTGCAAGGGCTAAAAATGAAATCATTTTATTCCCTCCTAGACCACAAGCAGAAACCAAACTCGTTTATGCATCCCCTCACTAAACCAGTTTGTTTATCTTTTTTCTTTTTGTGGCACCATAAAGGGTTGTGGCGTGTTTCTCCTGCTTATTCTTCTCTGGTCAATAGTGTTGTTTTAGGGGGTTTTGTCATGGTTATTAGTTTCCTGACCTCTTCGTCCCTTTGGCCTGCAGAGGTCAGGCTCAACCAATACCAGGCTCAAGTTATCGCAACACATTATGTGTTCCTTGCGTAATATACAGAGGGGGGGGATATAAGTATTGGACGCGTCAACATTTTTTCAGTAAATATATTTCCAATGAGGCTATTCACATGTAATTTTCACCAGACATCAGTATTAACTCGAGAAATCCGGAAATATAAAGAATTCACAACATTTAAAGGGTAATAAAGTCCAATACTGATTTCCCACACTGTAACAAATGTCCTCAAAACACCAACAGATGGTATGCTTGGTACGCTCCCGCTTTATAGTTGACTCATGTATATGTGATGGGTTTGTGCTCAGTGTTAATGCTAACACCGCTGTCTGGCACTTTCTGTATGTTTCTGTATGTTTTGAATATTTATTCTCTATTAGATGAGGGAGCTCTGCAGTCTCTAGGGAAGAAAGAGAAAGTTAAAGGGTTGGATCGGAAAAACGCAATTGATCTCCATAATTATATATTCCAAAAATCATTTTTCCATAGCCCTTTATACAAGCATTTATCCCATCAATACTTTAACATTTCCATTTCAGGCAAATCGAAAGACCGTTCTTGATACTTGGATTTGTTTTAGTGTCTTCCCTATATATTGGTTGGTCAGTAAAACATGATGTAAAGATTTTGCAGATGCTCCGTCTTTGGTGGAAATCACGTGATGAAGCAATGTCTCTGTAAATGCATTTTCTGTGCATTTTTTTAAAATGCATCCATGAATGTGTGGAACCAGTGTGATTTGGGGCGCTAGGAAGCACCTACATTCAATTCAATTCAATTCAATTCAGTTCAATTAATTGTTTTTTCAATTTGATAGAATATTGTACTTTAAATTTAACCGAGAGTCCAGCATAGTGAGTGTTCAGGGTTCCTGCACAGTTCTTGGAAAGTCTTAAAAAAAGGTTAAACAAGTTGAAGTTAAAAGTACAGGCTCTCATTTCCAAACGTCAGAAGTATGCAGAAATTGTATGGACATTTTGTTGTCGGCGTAATTTTAACTCAAGACGCCGTCGACTGTCTTTAGACATTCCGTTATTTCCTGCACGAACAGCAGACAGGAGATTTAGAATGAAGTTACCATGATTTCTTTAGTTAGGTGACCAATCAGTTTCTGACCTTAGACCTAATTTCAGTAGCTTAATACATCAACTTCTAAAAAAAAACAAAAAAACATCACATTTCATGCTTTTTCGTGATTCATTTAATGGCCATACTTTGTCTGGATGGGAAGGACAGGATTCCTTTCTCTGCTGTTAATTAGAAAAACGCTAGCCTATCGTTTAGACTCTAGTTTTCTCACGAACAAATTCCAGGCATGACCTGGAAGCCTGAGGACAGCGCTCTGCCATATTGTTGTGTAATTTTACAAGTAAACATTGGATTTGATGTGAATGCTCTGAAAATTGCTGCCATGTGTGCACGCCAGTGTTAGGATTGATTTTGCATGTTGCTATATATTTAGCTCGGACAAGTGAGAAGGTTTCAGGGTATATCCCCCATGCTGGGGGACACCAGCATATTTTACCTGCTACAGCTGGGTGTTGCCTCGCCACATGACTTCACACTACTGTACTCCATCTGCTGGCTAGTTGCGGTATTGAATATGGAGAAGAATATATCACTTCAGTGCAAACTGCCATGCCAATGATGAGCATGCACACTTCCAAGCCCTCTAAAATCAC
>JANDJT010000050.1:2760489-2778105 GCA_024331685.1 Stegophilus panzeri
CCCACCCACCCACTCCTGGCAGCCAGCATAAGCGAGCATATTTTGGAGGGTTACATTCTTGCAGCACAAATGATTGGGTACAAAGCGTTCAACATTCTTTATGATAAGCACGTTTTTAAAGGGCAATTCAAAATCACATGCTAGTCCATGGCTTTGTTCTATACCTGTACCATAATTACCACAATTAGTTTAGTCATTTGTTTGTACTATGCTGCTATTATTTAAATTATTCTGAGATTTAAAAAATAACAACAACAACAACAACAACAAAAAAAAAACTGATCTCATGATTGCATCATATTTTGATCTATTGTCTTTTATTTAATTAATATATCATCATTATAGTGTCTCGTACGGCATGACTTGGCCTGGCCCAGTCTGAGCGTTATGTGTGTATGTACATGTGTGTGGCGTGTTCAGGATGGCAAGCTGACCAAGGCTGAGCAGCAGCGTTTCAAAGAGGAAGCCGAGATGCTAAAGGGCCTGCAGCACCCCAACATCGTGCGCTTCTACGACTTCTGGGAGTCGACTCTCCGAGGGAAGAAGTGTATCGTCCTCGTCACAGAGCTCATGACCTCTGGGACACTCAAAACGTCAGTACCCACACGTTGGAACAAATCCGAGGCCCAGGATATTTATACTCCTAAGGCTATAGTGACAGAGTCAAGGACCATGTCTTCGCCGAGTTTAGTTTCTATGGCGACATGCTTTAAGCTGTTCTATTACTGACCCGTTTTTAGTCACATGATACTAACTAACACTTGCCAGTTCATATTCATTATTAACACCAAGAATTGGTATTTAATGGAAATTGGATACAGTTTTTTTTTTTGTTTGTTTGTTTGTTTGTTTGTTTGTTTGTTTTCCGACTGAGGTATCGTTATTTATTTATTTTTTTACTTAATATTTAAGTTTAGTTTTACAAGAATTGAAAAAGCAAATGATTTTTAAACAGGACGCTGGACATTGTAACGTGTTATGAGTGATTGCTCTGTTGGCTGTGTGCTTTTCAGATACCTTAAGCGCTTTAAGGTTATGAAGCCGAAGGTGTTGCGCAGCTGGTGCAGGCAAATCCTGAAGGGTCTGCATTTCCTTCACACGCGTACGCCGCCCATTGTGCACCGTGACTTAAAGTGCGACAACATCTTTATCACAGGCCCCACAGGCTCAGTGAAGATCGGAGACCTCGGCCTGGCCACGCTAATGAGGACCTCCTTTGCCAAGAGTGTGATCGGTGTGTTTACAGACCCATATGTGTCATAGATTTGTTGTCATCATTGCTGTCATAGCAACCCTACAATTGTAATCACTGTAGCTGCAACATTCGTAATCATCGATGATTATGTGGTGGTTTCGCTGGCAATTTATGTTTTGTTCCAATGTCTTCCCTTTTTAGATCCAGAGTCCTCTCTTGTTGCTCATTGTTCAGCATTTATTTCAGCTCAGCATTATTGATTTCAGTGTGCATGCACAGACTGCTGCCAATACTGATTGATTTTGGAGCTAATTGTTAGTGGTAGTCCAAATGTTCACGACAGAACAAATAATAAATAACTGGGTGTCGATTGTCCACTTTCTAAAGTCATGCAAAAATGTAAAGTTACACACTGAGACAAAGTGAGCAGCAAAGAAACGCGTATCTGATGTAAACAGATGGCTAATTAGGGTTTGTACATCATAGTTTAATAGCTGATGTCACATACACTCCAATAAGAAAGAAAACTATCTCAACTGATGGGACCAACATTTCTTTCCAGTCAGTATTAATCTGCCCCAGAAGCTGCTACTGATAATAAGATGATCCCAATGAAAATACATTGACGGAGGCTTTAGGAAATTTGTTAATTAATCAAAGCAGAATGAACACATCCTTAAATATGGATGAACGAACTAATTAGTACTTTCCAGTGGACACTTTCTTCAATCCTCCAAAAGCAGGTCTCTTATTAAAGCATGAAACTGTTACTAAACTCACACCACGAGAATGTTCGTATCGTTCTTATTCTAACTGTGGTGTCGTTGCTCAGGTACCCCAGAGTTCATGGCTCCAGAGATGTACGAGGAACACTATGATGAATCTGTGGATGTCTACGCCTTTGGCATGTGCATGCTTGAGATGGCTACGTCCGAGTACCCTTATTCTGAGTGTCAGAATGCTGCCCAGATCTACCGCAAGGTCACCAGTGTAAGGCTCAGAGAAAGCGTTTGATTTGTATTGTTGCTTTTACAGTCGAATGGAAGGTTTTGATTTGGTTTAAAATGTGTTTATATCAGTCGCGCCATCTCCAAGTCATCGACTTGACTACAAAGAGGGATCAGTGAACGATTGACTACATGTCTCTGTTTGCAGGGGATCAAGCCCGCCAGTTTTGATAAAGTGAACGATCCAGAAATTAAGGAGATCATTGAGGGCTGCATTCGGCAGAACCGAGGGGAACGGTAAGCGAGTAACCTTTTTATTCCTTTTATCATAGCATACCGAAATGTTATGCGTTGCATAGGTAATGCATTTTCATTATTGCTGTTTTCCACTTAGGCTTTCCATTAAGGACCTGCTGAACCATACCTTCTTTGGCGAGGACACAGGCGTGCGAGTGGAGTTGGCGGAAGAGGACGTGGGCAGTGAGGACTGTCTGGCACTACGTATTTGGGTGGAGGAGCCTAAAAAACTGAAGGGCAAGCACAAGGACAATGAGGCCATTGAGTTCAGCTACAACCTGGAGAATGACAGCGCAGAGGAAGTGGCGTTGGAGATGGTGAGGGAGCCATGGAATAATCAGGATTGTTTTTATTCAAATGAGGTTTTTTTGGTTTGTTTTTTTTTTAACTTAATTTGATGTTTTGTAATTAGTATCCGTGAAGATGATGTTATCCTTTATAATGTTATGATGTTCCTGAATCAGCAATTTAAGAGCAGCAACTTTTGGAAAGGCTTAACAATTATTCTCTCGCCCTTTCTCTGTCATTTTCAGTTAGAATTTGTTTAGAAACATCGGCCCTTATTCATCAGAGCTGCCGAGAAACAAGTGTAGATTTGAGTGTTCAGAATGACGTACCTACAACGGCCCGGTTTACCCTCCATATACAGCTCATTTACAGTGAACACTCTCTAATTCATAGTGAGCCATTCAAAGGAAAGTATTTCACAAACGTCAGTCATTCAAGATCTGAGGAAAGAACTAAATACAGAGGTGAAAAATTAAATTTTTGTAAGGCTGAGGAGTTTTTATTTGAGCTTTCTAATGCCAAAATCAGGTAGATATTTTAACAAAAAGCTTTATTCATAAGAATAGAAATATTTACCTGAAATGTATTTCTATTACTATTTTAATTTATTTATTCTTCTCTTGTTTTCTTTCCTTTCCGCGCTTTCTAGGTCAAGTCTGGGTTTTTCCACGAGAGTGACGCGAAGGTTGTGGGAAAGTCTATTCGAGACAGGATAACTCAGATTAAGAAGTTCCGCGCAACACAACAACAGCGAGCCCTAGAGGGGAGGCGAGATTCTAGCTTGGCTTCTGCTACCCTCTTCACCAGTTTTACTTCTTTCCCCTCTTCCCTGGGTCCTGGGGCTCCTGCTATTCCTACTGCTGCCTCTGTGGGGGTTACTGGGGGGCACAGGGAAGGAGAGGACCTGCCAGAGGTGGAGCAACACACTCGACAACAGATCCCCATCGGCAATGCACAAGGCCACATAGGTAACATGTTCACTAGAGGTTTTATCTCTGACTTGTCTTATGAGACCTTGACTGTGCACATTTTTATGTGCATAATAATAAATAAAACATAATAATCAGTGTATATGACATAAAGTCGCTTAATTTAAGACAATCTATCTTTAATATGTCTATGCCTTTTGTCTTTTCACAATGATCACTGAGTGTTTGTTTTCGGTGGATTTTTCAGAAACAGAGAACCTCTCTGCAATCAGTGGAGAATCATTTGCAGGTGCGCAGAGCCTTCCCTATTCATCAGCAGGAGACTCTGGAATCTCTTTTGCTAACACTCAGACCAGCTTTCCCACTGGGACATCTGTACGTAAACCCCTTGAATAACTACACGCTCAACCATCTCACAGTGGTGTGTGTGTGTGTGTGTGTGTGTGTGTGTGTGTGTGTGTGTGTTTGCTTTCTTACATGATACATTTTAAGAAACTACCACTCTCGGAATCAGTCAATTTTAAAGAGCACAAAAAAAGTTTTTTGGGGTTTTTTTTTTGTTTGTTTGTTTGTTTTTGTTTAGATCGAGAAGTAGTATTTTCTTTATTTATCAGGTAATACAGCATACAGCAGTTGCATCTCACCCCCAGATGCTTCCTACTGTTTAGAGCAGAGGAGAACCAAATATGTCCAATGGCCCGAGCAGTGGAGCATCTGTCATGTCCACTAACCAAAGTGGTTGTGGGGCTCCTAGCAGTCCTGTTGCACAGGCTTTCTTTCAGCCAGTCATAACACAAGTCACATCTGGTATGATGCAGCAGTATTCTCAGGTGACTGACTCCCTTGTGTCCAGCTTCTCTTCTCACACTTTAGTTTCTTTCATTTGGAAACAGCAATGTACATTAGATTGTCTGTATTTGTATCCACTGTGTTTTGAGGGGTGCATTCAATGCTGGTAAAACACAGATGTTTGCCGTTGAATTTCCATATTGGTCTTTTGCATTTTGCAAATAATTTGTTTCTTGCTTCTGTGCTGATGTTTATAGCACCAGTCTGGTCCGTTTTGCATGAGATTGCAATCTTGATAAAGCTGAATTCATTAAGCATTGCCAAGCTCCAGTTGTATAGATCGCAAGTCACTGTATGTTTTGGGACTGTAAATCATGTGTGGCTAGTAGCCCTGTTTTTATTTAGCCCTAAATACATTTGTTAACGTTTGTTAAAAGGCAAGCTATTATTTGCATTTCCATTTGTTGATGCATACAGAGTAGAGGTGTAACGATGCAAAACTGCGACGACTTTCATCATTTAAATGTGCGATTCATTTTATTAATTACGCATCTAATACAGTTTTACTGTTTGAACACCAAAGGTCTGCAATCTGCACAACCCATAGAATTAAAATATCTAAAGAGGTTGGCCCAATAGCTTTGGATCATAACAACCAACGTGCATTATCCTTTATAGTATAACAAACGCTGACATAGAATAAAGAGAATGTAGAAATCTTTTGATAGCATGCACAGAACCTTAGGTTCTACATTGTCCTCTTACCCTTGGATGATTAATGATCCATACTAATCCTTATTCTTGCTTTCTTCCCCCTCATTTCTTTCCTTTCCACATGCTGTCTCCAATGATTGCCATATTCATACATGCCTGCAGTCACTGGCCCCATATCCCACAGACATAACACAAACAGCACTCCCCCAGCCAGGAGAGGCAGTTACTTCTCATGCTTCTCTTATACAGACACAGTCATACTTGACCCCCGTTTCACCCCAGGCCTCCATTAGTATTATTTCTGCAGAGCCCATAGGACCATCTTTGAGCAACCTGATGCCACAAACTAAACAGAGCCAGCATAATGTTGCACCTCTGCCACAGACTGAAATTTTGCCTCAACAAACTGCAGTTCAGCCACAACAACAGGTAGTGTTAGATCTGCAGACTACATTGCTACAACAACCATCATCGTCACAACAACAACAGGCAGTTCCATTACAACAGATGGAGCAAATTCTAAAGCAGGGCATTTTAATGCAACAGCCTCCTACTTCAGCTGGTATACCACCCCCGCAGATAGAGAATCCACAGTTAGTTTTGCAGGAGCAGCAGCTGCATCCAAGTGTAGCACAGCAGCAATATATACCACACCAACAGACTTTGGTGCACCCTCAGCAGGTAGACCCACAGCAACACATATATGCACAGCAATCTGTAGGATTACCTAAACCACAGCAATCTGTAATTCAACAGCAGGTCCAACAGACAGGATCTATCCAGCAACTATCAATGGAACAACAGCAGCAAGAACCACAGCCGTTACTGCAACAACACCATCAACAGTTATATGTGCCAAGTCAGGCGGAACCCCAAAAGTCAGCCATGATGCAATCAACTCCTCAGCAGTTACCACTTGCAGAGCAACAACAAGCAGTTCATGGTATGCAGCAATTGGAACAGCAGAAACAGCACAAAATTTATTCAGAGCAACAACAACAGATAGAGCAACAAGAAATACAAATTCAAATACAACAGCAAAATCCTGCAGTGACGCAGCAGATGGAGCAACAGAGTCCACAGTTGCTGCAGCAAGTACAACAACAGCAGGCCATTTTACAACAGGCAGGTGAGCAGCAGCAGCGACAGGCACTATTGCAGCAGCCCTTGGAGCAACAAGAAGGTCTGTTGCTACAACAAATTCTTTTACACCAACAACAGTTTGACCGGCAGTCCTTATTACAGCAAACTCAACCACAGTTAGAACAACAGAACATGCTAATACCACAACAGACAGAGCAACAGCCACAACAGATCGAGCAAGAATCTTTCTTGCAAAAGCAAGCTATTTTACACCAACAGCAGCAACAAGTGCAACTCCTACAACAGCAACAGCAGTTAGAGCAAAAACAAGTTCTTTTGCAAAAGCAGCACCAAATGGATCTTCAACAAGGTTTATTATGGCAGCAGCAGTCTTTACAACAGCAGCAGGCTGTACTGCAGCACATTTCACAGTCTCAACTTGCACAATCACAGATGCAGCAACAGTCAGAGCAACAAGCTTTTCAGCCACAGATTGACCAACAGCAGCAAATGTTAGTACAACAGCAGAGAGAACTACAAATGCAACATCAGGCTCTTGTACAACACCAACAACCAAATACAGAGTCACAGCAGGCACTACCCAAGCGACACCAGGAAAAGGAGCAGCTTCAACAGCAAGCTTTATTTTTACAAGAGCAACATTTGGACCAGCAAGCTGTTACTCTTGAGTCTGTTCAACAGCAACAGCATGCTCTAATTGAGCAACAGCAGGATCAGCAGCAGTGTCAACAGCAATCTGTATTTTTGCAACAGCAAAAACAGTTGAACCATCAAGTACCCCTTGGGCAACATCACAGTGGACAACAGCAAACTGTTTCTTTTGAGTCTATTCAGAAGCAGCAGGGTCTGCTGAGTCAGCAGCAGGATCAGCAACTTCAACAGCAAGCTTTGTTCTTACAACAGTCAAACCAACAAGTAGCTCTTGGGCAAAATCACAGCGGACAACAGCAAGCTGTTAATCTTGAGATTGTTCAGCAGCAAGCGCTACTCAAGCAACAACAACTTTTACAACAACAGCAACAGTCAAACCAACATGTAGCCCCTGCGCAGCATTACAGTGGACAACAGCAGGCTGTTACTCTTGAGATTGTGCAACAGCAGAATCTACTCAAGCAACAGCAGGATCAACAGCATCTTCAACAGCAAGCTTTGTTTTTACAACAGAAACAACAGTTGGACCAACAAGTAGCCCCTGGGCAGCAACACAGTAGGCAACAGCAAGCCGTAGGTCTTGAAACTGTTCCGCAGCAGCAGGTTGTACTTCAGTATGAGCAGCAGCAAGCCTTGTTACGACAGCAGCCCCTTCAGTCGCACAAAAGTATTACTCAACACAAAGTAGAACAACATCAACAAGAATTTGTTCAGCAACAAACTTTTATCGCTGGGCAGCAAGATGGAAATTCTGTTGTGGAATCACAGGTAACAATTGTTGCTCAGTCAGCATCACAAATGGTTACCTCCCAAATTTCTAGTCAGTTACAAACACCTGTACACATTGACCAACATGCATCGCTTCTGTCAGCACCTCAAACTCAAGGGCCAATACAACAGAAACAAAGTGATATTACACAAATCCATGGTCAAATAGCTTTACAGACCCAAAGTCTCTCAGCACCACAATCACAAATTCCATCCCTAGCACAGCCTAGCCCCATCCAGCTGAAGAGTCCACAAGCATTTCCAGCTCCAATGCAGAGGCAGGATTCAGCACAACCACTAGTACAGGCCCAGACATATGTCCCAAATGAGGCACAGGCTCAAATGATTATACAGGGACAGAATCTTCAAGCTCAAGTCATGCCACATCAAACCAGAACTCCTGTCCATTGTCAAGTTCCTGCAATACCAGCATCAACGCAATTATCAAGCCAAATTCAGTCTCAAGTTCAGGCCCCTTCTGCATTGCACACAATGCAGTATCTTCAAGCCTCACAACTCAGTCAACACACCATTCAGCCAATGCAGATTGACTTTACACAGGGTAAAAAACAACAGTATCGACAAATGATGTCTCCAGTACCAGTGGCAAGTACCACTACTGTGTCCTCAGGTACTGTAGTTCCTGCTACAGTAACTACCACACAGCAATACTTGCAGCAGACGGGCCAGGCTCAAAATCAAATCCAAGCACAGACACAGCCTACTCTGCAGGGACAGCAACAGCCAAGTAGCATCACCATTCAGACTGTCATGCAGCCCATGCCCCTTATGCAACCTCAAGTTGCTCAACAGTATGAACAGCAAACACAGCAATTCCAACAGGTACAGCAGCAGCCAGTACAGCTGCAGGATCAGGCCCAGATTTTGTCATCTATTCAGCAGCCTCCACCATCCCACCAAACTGCTGTCACACTAGATCTCAATCAGTGGTCATCTCCTCTACCATCTGCTTTGCACCCTGGGGTTCCATCACATGACTTACCAAGGCAACCCTGTCCGACACAAATTCAGACTGCTGCGCTTTGCAGTCATATTGTAGTAGGCCTACCACCTTCCCCACAACACCAGCCTCAATCAATCTTGCTTGCCCATACTCACAGCCAGACATGCCCTCAGTCACAGACACATGCTCAATCACAGGCTCACTCACACACCGACATATACACTGAGGCTGCAGGCCCATCTGTGCAGCCACTGTACCCCCAAGTTCCCCTGCAGTCCCTCCAGATTCCCTCCAGTCCACCTCATACCTCCCTCATCACTACCAACTTATCAGGCTCCCAGCTTGCCCCCACTGCTTCAGAAGTCCCAGTACCAGCTGAGGCACAGCTAAGCCAGGCTGTGCTAACCGATATAGTTCCTCCAACTTCCCTTCCTCCTATCAGTGCTTCACAGCTCCCTGGTTCTAATGGCACTGCCCTTCCCCCAAACTTGCTGGCAGACTGTGACCCTGCATTGCCGGGCATTGCACAGGTACAAATGCACACCCTTCTCAATATAACGTTTTTTTTTTTTTATAGCTGTGCTTTAAGGCATCCTGTACCAGCAAAGATTTATAACAACAATCCCCATTAATTGACTTTATAAGACTGTCATTTCTGTTTGGTTCTATATGATTTGTTTTTATCTAAATACTTAACACTCACAAAATCAAATTTATACTTACAAAAATCAAACTTCTGTTTCTCAAAGCTTTGTATATACAGACATTTTTTGTTATTGTAATTGCATTGCATTGTTTTGCATTTTTTTAAAATGTAATTTTATGTCAACAGTTTAGCTGATTTGTCTCTTTCTGTTGTTGTTTTTTCTGCATATATGTTTGTTTGTCTCTTCTACTAAATGAATAGGGGAGCCCAAACCAATCTGCCAACCGACATTCATTAGTAGGGTATGTTTCAGACACTTGCCTTCTTTCCTTTTAAACTTGTGGGTATGAAGTTTTGATTTGTTTGTCTCCTTTTGCTCCTAGCTCTGCTCTAGTCAGTAGAGAAGAATCTCCGTTACCCTTGGTTAATGAAAAGCTGGAGAAAATAAAGACTCAGCGGAGATCTTCCTACCAACGGCCTGAGAGAACCGCTCACTTCCAGCTAAGCATGCTACAGGTAAACATATGTTATATAAGGTTCTTGCAACACATATATTATGCAATCACAACTGAACAGCTACAGTAGACAGGAAATATTTAAGTCAAAAGTAAAAAGATTTATGCGTTTTTAGGTGTCAAACACTGGAGACAACATGGTGGAGTGCCAGCTCGAAACTCACAGTAACAAGATGGTCACGTTCAAGTTTGATATTGAGGAAGATGCACCTGAAGATATAGCTGATTACATGGTTAGAATTTCAGACTCATGAATTTAATTATTGAGCATTAAATGTAAAAAAAAAAAATAAAATAAAATAAAAAGTTTAGTCTCCTTGCTTCTTAAAGCAAAACAAATTTAGTGCTGCTCCCAAGTGGCACAACAGAAAAGATGTATGCTATCCTTCCCACCAAGCCAATTTTGCATTCTTGGTTCACAGCCATCTGCGGTCAGAAGCCAAGGGAGCAAAATTGGCTAGGTTCTCTGAGTGGGATGGATGGCAAACACTCTCTCCCCTGTCAGTCATGGCAACATTTAGCCAGTCGTAGGGATTTGTTGCTCATGTATGTAGAAAATGGTAGATGACATGTTCCTCTCAGTGTGTTATGCTGCCCTTGCATGATGTTGTGAATGTTTAGGATGTTCACTCTCACTGGTTAGGAGCTGTCATATGATAGGGGAGAGCTGGCTGATGGGAGCAAATTGGCAGGTGTCCAGATTGGGGGAGAAAATGGTGGGGGGGAATGTTTCACTAATGAAAATGTGTTGTCATCTTTTTTTTTTATAGGTGGAAGAGGACTTTGTCCTTGAATCAGAGAAAGAAAAATTTGTAGAGGACTTGAGGGCTATAGTGAAGAAAGCCCAGGAGATCCTTAGCACTCAGTCAAAGGTCTGGCTGCTCTTTATTATGCATGGAATCCACTCGTACTAAATATATTGTTAGTTAGTTAGTTACAGTTACATGTATATAGCGCTTTTCTAGACACTCAAAGTGCTTTACATAGTTGGGGGGAAGAGAAGAATCTCCTCAACCACCACTAATGTGTAGCATCCACCTGGATGATGCGATAGCAGTCATGGTGCGCCAGAACGCCCACCACACACCAGCTATTAGTAGAGGAGAGAGAGTGAAGTAGCCAATTCAGAGATGGGGATTATTAGGAGGTACACAATGTATTTTCCACCCAAGCTGTTACTTTGCTTCAGAAGTTATTTTTTGTATTATAGTTAGTTCTATAGCAGGAGTGTCCAAACTATTTACACAGGACCATATGTAGAAAGGCAATGACATTTAATTAGGTTTGTTTAGGATAAATTCCAGATCCACTGCAAAACTCCTCCCCCTGTCTCTCTCGCGCTCTCTCTCTCTCTCTCTCTCTCTCTCTCTCTCTCAGACTGGATCCATGGAGCAGCTACATGTAACCACACCATCAAGTTCAACAGGTGAGTGTATTGAGAAGCTTTCATTTATATAAGGTGAATGTTACACCTTCTAACCTACATTACTTTAATTAACTCTCATTATTGAATAACAATATAGTAGTTACTGAATAATGTTTTAAGGTGAAAAACTAAATAATAAGTTGGTACATAAAGTCCTCTTTGGCACTCAGTGGCAGGTTATAATTAAAAAATTTGCTGCGTTGTTTTTGCTGCTCCTGTTTGTCATTTTGTCCATCACTAGACTCCGCGCCTCAGTCTTCTCCAGTGGGTCGCTGGCGATTTTTCATCAATCAGACCATTCGTCATCGTGACTCTCAGTCCAACCGTGAAGCCTCCACGCCTTCACCAGCAGGGGAGAGCCAGGGCCAGATTGAGCGAGGTACTCTGTACCATCAATATTCATTCTTGTACTGGCTTTGAGTTATTTTTATAGAGCAAGAATTAGAATTACAACTGGCATGTACAATTTCAAACATTTACTTAAGCCGGTTTTACAGTGTGCGATTCCAGTGGTCTTTTACGATCATTACTTGTCACACTGTTTGAGACATGCTTTAACAGGTTGTGTGATAACATTCTTTATATCAGATCAAACGATAAAGTTAGTTATTACACTGTGCCATACTGGGTGCACAGTGACCAATCACAGGTTTGTAGCTGTTCAACTGAAAAGCATAAAAATAGTTTCACGTTGTCATAATATTGAAATAAATTCTATGATCAGAGCATTTGCACACTAATTAGCTAGCTACACACCTGAAAGCTGTAATTCATCCTCTTTTTCTTTCCATGTGATGTCCCTTTTTGTCCTGTCATGGTGCTTGAAAGTTTTGAATTTTCTATATAGCTGCATAAATATGACCTAAAACATCATCAGAAGTCCTAAAAGTAGACAAAGAGAACTCAATTAAACAAATAAGACAAAAATATTATACTTGGTCATTTATTTATTGAGGAAAATGATCCAATATTACATTTCTGTGAGGGGTAAAAGTATGTGAACCTCTAGGATTAGCAGTTAATTTGAAGGTGAAATTGGAGTCAGGTGTTTTCAGTCAATAGGATGACAATCAGGTGTGAGTGAGCGCCCTGTTTTAATTAAAGAACAGGGATCTATCAGAGTCTGATCTTCACGACACATGTCTGCGGAAGTGTGTCTTGGCACGGACAAATAAGATTAGTGAGGACCTCAGAAAAAGATTTGTTGTTGCTCATCAGGAAGGAAAAGATTACAAATCCATCTCTAAAGAGTTTGGACTCCACCAATCCACAGTCAGACAGATTGTGTACAAATGGAGGAAATCCAAGACCACTATTACTCTCCCCAAGAGTGGAGACCAACAAAGATCACTCCAAGAGCAAGACGTGCAATAGTCCGCAAGGTCACAAAAGAGTCCAGGGTAACTTCTAAGCGACTAAAGGCCTCTCTCACGTTGGCTTATGTTAATGTTTATGAGTCCACCATCAGGAGAACACTGAACAACAGTGGTGTGCATGGCAGGGTTGCAAGGAGAAAGTCACTACTCTCCAAAAAGAACATTGCTTCCCCTCTGCAGTTTGCTAATGATCACATGGACAAGGCAGAAGACTATTGGAAAAATGTTTTGTGGATAGATGAGACCAAAATGGAACTTTGGGGTTAAATTGGAAGTGCTATATTTTGAGAAAGGAAAACACTGCATTCCAGCATAAGAACCTTATATCATCTGTAATCCCATGCTGGTGGTATCATGGTTTGTGCCTGTTTTACTGCATCTGGGTCAGGACGACTTGCCATCATTGATGGAACAATGATTTCTGAATTATACCAGCGAATACTAACGGAAAATGTCAGGACATAAGTCCATGAACTTAATCTCAAGAGAAAGTGGGTCATGCAGCAAGACAACAACTCCAAGCACACAAGTCGTTCTACCAAAGAACGGTTAAAGAAGAATAAAGTTAATGTTTTGGAATGGCCAAGTCAATGCCCTGACCTTAATCCAATAGAAATGTTGTGGAAGAACCTGAAGCAAGCAGTTCATGTGAGGAAACCCACCAACATCCCAGAGTTGAAGCTGTTCTCTACTGAGGAACGGGCTGAAATTCCTCCAAGCTGATGTGCAGGACTGATCAACAGTTACCAGAAAAGTTTAGTTGCAATGATTGCTGCACAAGAGGGTCACACCAGACACTGAAAGCAAAGGTTCACATACATTGCCTCTCACAGATTTATAATATTGGCCCATTTCATTTGTTTAATTGGATTCTCTTTGTCAACATTTGGGACTGTTTTTTAGGTCATATTTATGCAGGATTCTAGAAACTTCTAAAGGGTTCACACACTTTCAAGAACCACTGTAAGTGTGATGCGACATTCTGTCTGCTGCTGCAATTCACCAAACCGCTCTTCTTTTAAATCCCATATGCTTTGTGTACATTTTGCCTTTGCCATTACCATGTTTGTAGTTGTCCTGTGAGTTTTGTGCAATCATATGCCGTCCTCCTATTGATAGATTTGAGTGTCATAGCAACAGTCTCACACTGAGATTTTCAGCAAAATTTTCTGATTTTGCCAGAACTCTGCACTAAATGGCCTGACAGAAAGCATGTCACATTATACTTTCTAAAACCACCAATCTCAACTCACAACCAAAGATTATCCTTTGCAATGCATAATTGTACCTGCAACAGCAAAATTGGGCCAAATATCGTACAGTGTAAATCCGGCTTTAGCTTGGTGCTTTGCTTCCAAGATTTTACTTATTGTAGCCAAGATATGTTTAATATTAATTGCCTTAATACTATTTATGACCTTTTCTCCTCATTTGCCATAGCTTCAGACCATGAGGATTCACAGCAGTCAGACTCTCTGTCTGGACTACATTTTTCTCCATGTTCCTCACTTTCAATGTCCTCTGTTCCTCCCTCCACTGTGTCTGTCAAAGACTCAAGCCCTGCTGTCCCTATTCCTGGTACCACTGCCTTGGACTCCACCAGCTCTCTTCCACCAATACTTCACATGTCCACAGGAGACGCAGTCATTCAAGATGAAGCAGCTATTACACTACCAGGTTCGGGGAAAGGGTTTGCAACTACTATTCAAGCCACAGTCCCCAACCAAACCTCTTCTATTCATGTTACAGCCTTTCCTGTGGCTGATCATGTCCATACCTTGGCATCTAGCAAGGATATGAGCATGGGTTCCAATTTTGGCCTTGGGTCTGAAGATGCTTCTGCTATAGTGCACAGCATGCCTGAAGATCAAATGCCACTCTCTGGCAGTTTGGCTCAGAGCACCCTGTCATCTTGCATGTTAAATCATGGGGAACAAGTGCAGCAACTGCAGCAGTTACCCCAAGTGCCGTCAATGCAGAAACCTGAGACACTCCAGCAAGGCAATCTGCAATCTCAATCACTCACAGAAGCCTATTCAGTACAGCTTCCAAAGGGCAACACTGATCAATCCCAGATGCAGCAGCAGCTTCTGCTACAGAAACAAAAGTTGGTACAGACTAAGCCAATGGCGACAGTGTCCCAGTACATAGCCCATGACAAACTTTCTTCAGCTGCAGAGCAAGATACACAGCCCTGTCAAGCTGAGCATCCAGCATCTCATTTCCATCCAGTGCAACAGTCGATTCTACAGCAAATCCCATACCAACAGGGACAGTCAGAAATTCCACTGGAATCACTAGGCCAGCAGTGTGTCCATTTACAGTCACATGCCAGTCTGGATCAGATGCAGCTGCATGGTGTAGTGCAGAAGCAGGCACTTCCACTGCCGCAGTATGAACAACAGGACACAGTGCTGAACCCTAAAGCACTGGCCATACAATCTCAGCAAAAATTAGAAACACAAGAACCATTACTGGCTCAGTCTTCAATCTCAAATCAGGTCCCTGCTGAGGAAATGCAACCCAAGCTAGAGCAGGTGCTTCAGCCTGCATCCCTGCTTGTGCAGAAGCAGCTCTCTATCCAGCAGTTGGAATCAGAGCTCTCTACAGGACAGGTCACTGCCACAGATGACACTTTCAGCCAGTCTGCTCCTTTGCACCCATTGTCTGATGCATCTCTCCCTCCTCTCTCACTCTCGGAGACAGCTCTGCCAGCTCTGGCTCACGTGCTCTCCCCTTCTCCCGCCCAGCCTTCTTCAGTAGCTGAGTCAGACAGTGAGGGCCCCCCAAAAATTGAGTTTGTTGACAACCGTATAAAAACACTCGATGAGAAGCTGAGGAATCTGCTTTATCAAGAGCACAGTGGCAGCGGGGCAACCATCTCCACCCACACTCCTGACCTGACCTCCTCCTCCGCTACAGCTGCCACATCAGCCAGGGGAGAGGAGTCATCCGAGGCTCACACATTGCCACCCTCCACCTTCCCACTTCCTCCGGCCTGCTCTTCAGACACTTCTCCACATTCCTCCTCCTCCACCACCTCCTCCACCACCTCTCGCTCTTCCTCCACCTCATCAGACAGAGAAAGGGAGAGAACAGGAGAAGATTGCATCGCCCGGAGTGCTCCAACCCCCTCCACTGCTGTAGAGCACCAACCTGCCTCATCCTTCTCCTCCACTTCCCTACCCTGCTCCCTCCTTTCCCCTCCACAGGAGACTGTGCCTGGACCTATATCTCCACCCAGTGAATCTACAGTCCTTGTAAGTCCGGTCTGGATTAAAAAAAATAATAATTAAACAGCCTGGCCTGGTTTTGGCTGCCAACTGATGTTAAACTAAATATAAACAACAAATGCCGTAATTGTTTTGTTGATTCATACCAGTGACTATATTATGGGTGGATGTCATAACAGGGGTGAAAAAGTGAAGCAAACATGTGGTTGCAGTGCAATTTTTAATCCCACTCATTCCCATGTAAGTGAATGGAGAAGGAGCCAAACTATCCACAAATTATTTTAGGAATAGTATTCTACTATTTTAACAATGTCAGTTGACTTTTCAGTTGGTCAGTTGATATTTCCCCTAATATTTTTACATACAATAAGTGAGTTTTGTTTGATGACGTGATTGACAGTTTTGGACATGACAGTTAAGCCTCAAACCTGAAGCTCTGGACAGTTCTGTAACAAAACCATGTCTTGTTCTGCTGTAAACTGTTCTAAGAGCTACTCAGCAGTGGGGTCTTTTCAGTTTTTCCAGTATGCTGCTCATTTTGATGTTTAAGCTAGTTCACTGTACTGATATAACTAGCAGACCAGCGGGAGTGAACAGAGTGGTGGCATAAACCAAAGCACTGAGGTAGTGTTCAATGCACCATCTTAACTTTGCCCTCACTGTGTGCACTCCCGGCATGAAAATTGTGTCTATTTCGTATACCCATGCTAAAATTTTTGTCCTACCGCACAAACTCAGTCAAGATATTGATTTTTCAGTTTGGCCTACAGATTTGGCCTTTAAGAGTGTGCGTTTTCATGTGATTCGTCACGTGATCACGCGGCACCCTGAAGGCATGCTTCTTAGATTTTAAATTCATTTGTTGTGCTTCACACAATAACCACCTGGTGGCACATGGAACATCATACTGTAACTGAACACAGTACACTACAAAACGGAATTGTGGACAGTTAGATTTAAGAAAAAATATTACGTATGGTTCACATAAAAATATTACGTTTCTCATCAAAACTTATGCTAAACCTAATTTAAACAAGTTTCTAATTACAGGATAGTAAGTAAGCGTGATCAAGTCACGTAGTGCAGGTACAGTACAGCAGCCGGGATTAGAGCCTCATCTAATTGAGTGTGTTCATTTAATGAGCTTTTTTTTTTTTTTTTTTTAGTGTAGAAAGTAGATTTTTGAATATGAATGCAGTTTGTAATGGAATTAATTCCACTTTCTCCTTTCTTGCCAATGCAAACATTTGTTATTTTGTGAGATTTAAAGTTTCACTATTTAAAAAAAAAAAAAAAACGGGTGTAAAGTGAACACAGAAGTCATGGCTAAACCACGTTTAATGTGCTCTGCTGCTTGTTGCAAAATGGTTCTGAGAGAGGGTCACAGATCCACAAACCAAGCACAAGCAGATCATGGGCTTCAGTACAAGAAATAGCAACCGTTTGGTTGGAAAAAGAATATCTGTATACAGCATATGTCCTGGCAGAACTACTGTATCTACTAGCAGACTGTGTTTCTTCAAATGAAACATGACTGCCCCCTACTGGTCTTGTCTTTCCTGCTCCCACAGCATGTGTATGATACCGAATGAAATTGCAGGATCCCTTTTGCTTTGACGCACGTCTTTATTGGCCACATCTGTAATTTAGGTTTCAAAACCACATAATGGGAGACGATAGAGCCACGTTGTCCACCCGTATATACAGTATCTCACAAAAGTGAGTACACCCCTCACATTTTTGTAAATATTTGATTATATCTTTTCATGTGACA
>JANDJT010000050.1:2778205-2788870 GCA_024331685.1 Stegophilus panzeri
TAGCAAAGTGTCATTTCTTCAGTGTTGTCACATGAAAAGATATTATCAAATATTTACAAAAATGTGAGGGGTGTACTTACTTTTGTGAGATACTGTGTGTGTGTGTATGTGTGTGTATGTATATATATATATGTATATATATATATACACATCATACTCTGTATTATATGCATGTATACATTCCAACATTGTATTTCTGACATCACCATGTCTCCCTCTTCTACCCCCATCCTGTATACCCAGGCTGTCCCCTCCCCCTCTGACAGTGCCACCGTAGATGTCCTCCAGCCTTCCTTGTCCCAGCAGTCCCTTGCACCAGCAGCCGGACAGCAGCAGCAGCAGCAAAATGCAGGAGGTGGATATTTTGGCCTAAACCTGACATGTCCTAGTATCAGAAATCCTGTTAGCAAGAAATCCTGGACTCGCAAATTCAAAAGCTGGGCGTGCAAACTGCGCCACTCCACCAGCTTGTTCAAGAAGCCCAGAGTCCAGAAAGGTAGCGTCTGTACAGAGTGCAAGTGAGAGCGAGTGAGGGGTGTGGGTGGGCTCCGACATTAAATGAATGTGTAGATAACATAGCATATGAATCTTGACCCCTTACCTTGCTAGATAGGGATTGTCTTATAAAATAATTAATAATTATTCTAATAATCCTAATGACTGTCTAGGATGTGATGTGATTGTTGCTGTTCCTGGTCGCACTGATCCAACTAAATTATTTTAATATCCACGACATGGTAAAAATGATGTAAAAGATTTTCAGCCTGTGGAGATACTGCCTTGTACCTTTTCAAATTGACCCTGCTACCAACACACCTAATCTGGCTTCTCAGCTAAATGTCAAGTTCTTCATGAGCTGGATCATGTCTTAGGAGTAGAATTTGAATATGTACAGGGCAGTGGTTCCCCAGCCTATAGGTCATAACTCCTCTTTTATAGAACTAAGTTTTGGGGTTTTTTTTTTTTTGGTTTTTTACTAGCTAGTTTTTAAGTTTGTGTATATTGAATTTATGTTGTAGCTTCTTTTAATTTGTTTGCATGGGTTACCCAGGGGTAAGAACAGTGGAGTGTAAGGAAAGAAGGGAATGTAGGAGGTGGGAGAAGATGCAGATGGAGCCAGCCCTAAATGTGAGCATCTGGTCTAGTTTTTCTATTGCAGTAAAGCCAAGTTCAGCCCACCTGATCCTGCCCCTCACTTGCCTGCACAGTTAGGCTACCCATCTCACAGGTTCCACTATTGCCCTACATCTAAGCACACTTGCTGATCAGAACTGGGTGGGCCAGACACTTTAAAGTTTACATCTGTATATAAGTTTTGCTTTGCACTGTCCTTAACCAGTACCTAAGCAAAACCTTAATGTAACAGCAGCAGGTGCAAACTTTAGAAGTACAAGTAACACTGGCCCAGTAAGTGAAATCATTGTGGTACAAGTTGTATTTCATTCAAGTCCATTATGTAGCTAAGCATTGTTTAATCTATTCTGTGGTGTAAAAAAAGAATTATATTAATAATTACATTGAAATTTTTACATTTGCTGTGGTTCACGTTCAGTAATTCAGTTTCCATTAACACGGTTCTTTTGGGATACTTTGCCTATGCGTGCCTGGTTTAAGACATGCCTGTAAGGTCAATAACACGTGGTGACATAGGGGATCACATCAGCTATATGCCCCTCTTACAGCTTGCCAGCTAGTCACTTTAATGCGTTGTTATTGTTTTGATAAGGTGGCTAGCTAATTATTAAGTTTTTGCAAATCTTTCATGACTGTGGTATTGAGTCTCCTAGCTGCATTTAAAACTTTCTAATGGTAAATCTTGTATGAGCTTGTGGTTTAGTCTTCCAGTACATTGGCAACAGGGCCCTGTTTTTTTCTCTGCCTGAGACAGGTCACAGTGCCTGTCCATTTCTCCATGCTAGGAATACAGCCTGATGAGGTTTTTTTTCCTCCTCAATTTGGTCACCTGCCATTTCCCACCTACGAGCCAGCTTTCCTCTATCATACACCAGCAACTGTCATGGAGAGTAAAGGCTAACACGTGTTTCTTTTTCAATGCCAACCATTTAAAAAAAAATTGCTGCTCATGCTACATCACAGAGCACACACTCAGAGGAAAGCGCTCTTCTGCCCATACATTAACTCACAGACACCTGGAATTGGGTAGTGTCACTGAGATAGTGTCACAGGGGAGAGAGAGCGTATACCATCCCTCCCACCCAGATAAAATAGCCGATTTTGCTTTCTTGGACTCCCAGCCACAAATGGCCGTGGCATCCTGGGGATTCGAACTCCAGACCTCCTGATGATAGAGTGAAAGTTTTTCTTTTGCGCCACTCAGGAACTGATACGTGCATTTTTCCAGTTCAGGCGGTCCACTCTCTAAAGGCATGTGGCATTTGTCAGAAAACTCATTAGACATGGAATAAGGTGTCATGGCAGAGGTTAAGAAGCTAGCAGATGGATTAATACTTTGCCCTCTAGGAGAGGATCAAGCCAGCCAAGGTCCCACCTCTTCCTCCTCCTTTCTAAGAGGTTTGGCAAGAGGAACCACCCATTAAGGGCATTTGATGCTTACTGCATTATGTGAGCTCCATCTTAGGAGACAAAGTCCAGTATCTCCAAGTTCATCTCTCAATGGCCACTCCAGAGTACCCTCCCCACAACTTTAACACACTGCTAAGACTGCACAGTACAAGACTGCTGATTCCGTTTTCCATGCCATTTCATCCTGCAGCTAAATGGGCTGAATGTAATCTCCCATTTATTTGCCTTTTTTTTTTTTTTCTTTTTTTTTTTTTAAAGAGCTTGGAGCGTATGACCCCATCTGAGGCTCACTCTTTCCTCTTTGCAGGGGCATTATTCTGCCCCCTTAGCTACAGCTGTGGGAGACATGAATATATACGGTATGTCCCATATTACCTGTGTTAAAAGTAACCGCTTAAGGGGAGGTGGTGTTTATGGAGGGTATATAGCTGAAAATGACCCCCTGCATCACTACGTGTGATGAGCCTTTACAGGTAGGAATAGGTGTCTTCAGCCAGATATGTGCAGATTTAATATCCCACACTTTCTGTGTTGTACCTTGTACCTCTCTTTCAAGCTACGGCGTTTATTTGCATACCCTGATGTTTCTTAGTTGCTGGTGCCTTAAATTATGTAATAAACCGATTCCCCAATTAAAGCAAAAGAGCATGTACATATTATACACTCAGTGGCCAGTTATTAGGTATACTTTAGATACAGCCATTGGCCATTTTAGCAGGTGCACCAACTATTAGTGGCAGTAGACCCTTTACTGATCTGCACAATGTGTCAGTCCCTGTCTCCTTATCCATCAGAAGACCACTGCTGACCAGATATTATTTGTGTGGTGGCCCATTCTCAGCACAGCAGTGACACTGACACTGTGTGGCACTGGTATGAAACACTGTATACACTTATTGGCCACTTAACTAAACTTATCTACCTACCTATGCCTGACTTGATTATCCATCATATTGGTACTGCTAGAGACTGCAGCTTTGTCTCCAAAGGATCCTTGTCCCCACAGATCCTCCTGTAGCTTATATTTATATTGGTGGACGGTTCTCTAACCAGCAGTGTTTAAAAATCCCAGCAACACCGCTGTACCTGACCATGCACATACCACATACCAGCACCATACACACTACCGGGTCTTTTTTTTTAAATTACTTTACTTGTTTTTATCCAGTCAGATAATTTTTTTTTTTTTCCAAATTAGTCCCAAATAAAGTGCCATTTTGTAGCTGCTACAATTGTTATACCTAACAAAATGGCAACTGAGTGTTGTCTGAAGTTTGCTAAAAATGATTTAAGGCCTGTATTTTATTACTGATATTTTTGAATCGTTATCAGAGCATCCTGTTCTTTGCTGCCTGGGTAGGATTTTTTATTTATTTATTTTTTTTATATATACATGTCCCTTACATACATATGAATATAATATAGGATAAACATTATTAGAGCTTTTTCTGTTGTGAATACTCTGTGTATTAACATGTGAACATGTATGACACCTTGTATATGTCATATACAATATGTTCAGAATATGTATGTGTGTATATGTGCTAGTGTGTCAAGTAGCTAATTAAGGGGCAGTTCATGGACATAAATCAGTATGATGCAGAATATATACACAGCCAACATGCTATGGATCTGTACTGTTCATAGACATCACACTATACATCCAGTGCTATTTACAGCTGCTATCAGTGTGTGCGTGTGTGTGTGTGTGTGTGTGTGTGTGGCTGGGATGGGCGGAGAAGGGATGCATACTTCTCTTGATGTTCATAACATACTGCTTAACATGAATCTCATACACTGATTTCTGTTTGAGCATTTTATACTTCACAACGCATCCTCTCAGCATGACCTACTGTATAAGGTCAATATTCATGTAGCAATGTACTGTATGTAAAGTACTATATAGTACAACCCCAATTCCGAAAAAGCTGGGACAGTATGGAAAATGCTAATGCTAAGTTCCGCCGACTTCTCTGGGCTCGGTCTCATCCGAGATGGACAGTAGCACAGTGGAATCGTGTTTTGTGGTCCGACGCGTCAACATTTAAAATAGTTTTTGGACAAAACAGCCGTCGTGTTCTCCGGGCCAAAGCGGAAAAGGACCATCCAAGCTGTTATCAGCATCAGGTCCAAAAGCCAGCGTCTGTCATGGTATGGGGGTGTGTCAGTGCTCATGGCATGGGTAACTTGCTCATCTGTGAGGGCACCATTAATGCAGAAAGATATGTACACATTTTGGAGCAACATATGCTGCCATCCAGAGCAGGACAACGCCAAACCTCATTACAAGCGCATGGTTGCGTAAACAGAGAGTGCAAGTGCTAGCGTGGCCTGCCTGCAGTCCTGACCTGTCTCCCATTGAGAATGTTTGGTGCATTATGAAGCAAAAAATAAGGCAACGAAGGCCCCATACAGTTGCGCAGCTGAAGAAATGCATAATGGATGAATGGGTGAAAATTCCACTTGCTAAACTAAACCGAGGGTGTCTTCACTCAGCGTCCAAACGCTTAATAAGTGTTATTAAAAGAAAAGGTGATGTTACACAGTGGTGAATTAAATAAATCAAATAATGTGTTAATAATGTATTTTAAATATAGTACAGGGTGAATTGAATTTTTAAATGACTCTTGGGTTTTTTTTTTTTTGGTTTTTTTGGGTTTTTTTTGCATTTTCCATACTGTCCCAACTTTTTCGGAATTGGGGTTGTAATTTTCTCTGAAAAAGATATGCAGTGATGTAATTTAGGTTGCAGTATTGTTGGCCATGCCTGAGCAATGCATTTATATCTCAGACATGCATGGTAGTGTGTTTTTCCCAGGTCTCATGCTGAAAGTTTGTGTTAAAATTCCCTAATTGTTTACATACATGTATATGTGTGTTGTTTATGGGATTTTATGTATTTGTCCTGGTCAATTGTTTTGTATGTGTTTTTACTTGTTTGTTTGTGTGTGTGTGTGAGAGAGAGAGAGAGATCTGTGGTTTTCCTGATTTTCTGTCATCTGCAAGAGTTGGTCTTATTCTTATCTTTTCATATTCTCTGTTTCTCTTCTGGGCAGATGAGAATTCTAGCAGTCAGGGAGTGAACGAATATGGAGAGACTCCCTTAAATTCCCAGCCATGTTTGCACAGAGGACGTTTCCAGGTGCAGACTCTCTGCTCATTAATTTACACACAACTGAGAGCCACAATAGTCACATTAAGCCAACTCCTTTCCATTTTTATTGGTTTGCCAGAGAGAAATAACAAGTTGTCTTTTAAGCCTTTGTTTTGGTATCTCACTGCGGGATACACTTGGTACTGATAAGCTCTTATTTCAATACGCCAAATTTCGTTGGCTGACATTCATGATGTATGCATATGCTCCTCAACTTTACTAAAGGGCCAGTTCACCATCTCCACGTTGTTCAAATACCTCATCTCGCTTTACTCGCTTTAGAATGATCTAGCTTGACATATCCACTTTGGGGGCTTAGCTAAACAGTCCACAGTTTGACCTAACAACTTGACCACAAGTCACTAACCTACCTGGGTAATGCCAAGCCTCTTTCCACAGAAGAGGTTTTTTTTTTTTTTTAGTTCAGCTGCTTCAACCTAGCCAGTTTTCAACAAGCTCTTAACCTCAGTTGCTAGTCCCCAAACTACCTAATGGAGAAGCCTTTCCTTCGAGTGTGCCCATGTGTCAGCAAGATTTCAGGCATGGACACTCACAGCAGATCACTGTTTTGGGCTGCAACATGTCCAGACTGCGCTGGCCTTGCCAGAGTTGGGCAGTATGTATCCCTGAATAGCCTCATACAAGGCTAAATTAGTTTGTCCGACTAAGATTTATCGTTGGGGACGCCAGGTTGTTTGGCAATGGGTGCTGAGGTTTAGAGACTACAGCTAGCACACACTGGGGAGATCAGCACAAGGACGTGTTCAGCGAGGGCCTCGTAGCTATGGCGTGAATTTCCATGGAAGCAGAGGATGAGTCTGAATCTCTGTGAATCAAACACTCAGCATGGATCTGCAGGATATGTGCAGCTAGACAGCTTTTGCCTAGCTTCCCAGAGAGCAAAGAGGAAAAGGTCTGGCCTTCCCCACAACACTCTCAGCCAACAGATGGTGCTCACCTATGACCAGTGTCATCTGCATAGTGCCTCACAAAAGGAGAGAGGTATGGGGCATTGGCATGGTATCACAGTGGGTTTTGCAAACAATGGACAGGGGTCTATCAAAGCCCCAATTCGGCGGAACACTGTTTTTTGTTTTTTTGTTTGTTTGTTTTTTTTAAATGTTGAGGGCAGGTCCTTCAGACTTCCAGTTTAGTTGCTTGTACATGAGGAAATTTCATGAGGGTGGCCTCCCTCAGATTAGACCAGTTTTCTATCAGCTGTATGTTGGCACAGCATCCTTGGAGACTGGCAGGCTTTTTTGATGCAGAGTTTTGATGGACACCATACTATCCAGGAAGGTTGTCAAATCAGATGTGTCTCTTGGGGTTGGGGAGCCACTCATGAGGGCATGGAAGTGAATGGAGTATGGGACTCACACCTGTGGTCCAACTATATAAATGATTTAAAACGTCCAGTGGTTTTCCTGGCCCTAAAATAGTTTCCCCTTCTTGTGGCTGCATTTTCTTCTTATTCAGATGAAGAATACTAAAAGTGGTGGCCTATTTTAACCACCAAGGGGGAAATTGGTCCCATCGTTTGTACATTCTGGCACACAGTCTGACAGTGTGGGGCAGAGTGAACTTCCTGTCACTGAAAGTGACTTACATGTCTGGGATTCTAAGTCAGGCCTGTCATCAAGGAGCGGTACCTATTACACAAAATGGAAGCAGCACAGAAAGGTGGTATATCAGATATGGATTCACTTTGGGAAGGCCACCAAAGGATTTCCCTCAAAAAAAGAATCCTTTGCTTTATTCCCTCATCAATCAGGATGGACCAATGAGGGTGGATGCACTAGCCCACCCATGAGCAGCAGTTCTTCTGTACGTATTCCCACCACTTGATGTCATCTCTCAGACTTTGACCAGGGTGAGGAACGGGTGTCTATCACTCATGCTGATTTGCCAGAGAAGCTGTGTAGGCAGCTTTGGCCCCTCTGCCTGTTTAGAGATCTGTTGTCTCAGTGGAGACATTATACTGAGATTCAGAATGCCATGGCCTCATCAAGTCTCCACAATTAAGGTGTATTTGGCCACAGTCTCTGTTTGCCATGTGGGTTTCAGTGATTGGACAGTGGGTCATCACCCCCTACTATGCCACTTTATGAATAGAGTCTGTTGTCTCCATCCTGTGTCCAAAATATGTCCATCTTTTGAACCCCTCTGGGAAGGAGATTTCAGAATACTGCCGCTAAAATCATTGCTGTTACTGACAGTGGCCTCAGCAAAAGTGACATTCACATGCTTTTGGTTCACCCAGCATGCACTCGGTTTCTACCAGGGTTACTGCTAAAACTTAGCCCAGTTTTTATTCCCAGGGTTTTTGAATAGCCTGTGCTGTGCTAGCATGCATCCTCTCCCATTTGCTTCAGAGGAGCAGCAGTGGCTGCATATGCTATGGCCAGTATACATATTGTGCATCTACGGAGACAGGACAAATGGGTTTAGGAAGGCTGATCAGCTGTTTGTATCTTGGGCAAAATCTTTCTTGGGTAAGCCTGTCTTAAAAAAGTATGAGACAAGGCCCAACTCGAGTGCATCTACATGGACAGGACTGAGGGATTTAGGAAGGCCAATCACCTGTTCATGTCATGGGGAAAACTTTTCTTGGGCAAGTCTATAATAACTCAACATCTGTCCCAGTGATTCTTGGAGGCTCTTGTGTTGGATTATGCCTTGTATTTTGTAAGATTTTACTGACCTCACCTTGTGTTAATTGTAAGTGTGCCCAAGTGGTGCAGCTTGCAGGTCAGGCCCTGAATTATGGATGTCCAGGAGTTTGGAAGGTTTGAATTGTAATTGAAATAAGAGCTTCTGAAGACTGCATAGGAAAGTGTATCCCATACTAAGATACCTCAGTCATGCTATCAGAAAATTGGAGTTTTATCATTACTGCAGACACTGACTCCATCTTAGAGCTCACCTAAAGAAACATCAGAAAGTGCAAAGTGCATGTTCTGTTATCGGTATTCATGAGCAGTGTCATTGGATTTTCAAAGCTTTTAGACCTCCAATTTTTGATGATTTTTATGGGTTTTTTCTGTTTTAAAAAGGATTTGGTTAAGTAAATTGCTCAAAGGCAGCCCAAATGTAGACTTATCCAGGATTAAAATACCATGAACTGTATAAATGACATGTTTAACCTTTCAGTTGGCAGAAAAAGAGGTGCAGGATGTTTGTTCTTTTTCATCCAGGTGACCCCAGTCACCCAGCCCGAGGACCCAACGCCCACAGCAGAGGGAGCGCCGAACCATAGAAATGTTCCCAAGACTGTGGGGCGCTTTTCCATCATGAAGGCAGAGGAGAAAGAGGAGCAGCTCACCGACAGCTCGCCTGTCTCTCCAGACCTGGAGAAAGATCGGAGGAAGACAAAAGCGAAGGAGGGAGAAAAGGAAGAAAGAGTACTCCCAGTGGGCTACCACCATCCACCACGTAGCCACACACACTCTCCAACAGGAAGCAGTGATGATGAGAGTGAGGTGGAGGACGAGGACCTGAGGAGGGAACTGCAGAAACTAAGAGAAAAGTAAAGCAGGAATTAAAAAATATCCATATACAGACCTCACATTTCCAGATTAAACTAGAACTCAAGTCGATTATGCACAACAATTACAGACATAGAAATTAATTCACATTGTGAATTTGAGGCAGTTTACAGTTTTTACAATTACAGTTTAATTATTTTTTTTGTTTGATTTTAATTTTGATTTGATTTGTTTCATATTTTTACTTTTTATTTAACTATAATAACTTAAATTGAATGGGTAATTGCTGTTTAATTTTTTTTTTTTTTCTTGAATTCTGCCATAATTTAGCCATCTTTATATTTGTCCAAATCTTCCTCTATATGTGTGTGTAAATGAATTCATATATCTTAATATATTCATATCTTATTATATTTCATATTATATATATATTGCTTTCTTTTTTCACCTCTGCCCTTTCTCTCTTCTTGGTTCTCTCACCCTTCCACAGACATATCAAGGAGGTGGTGTCACTACAGGCACAGCAGAAGCAAGAACTACAGGAGCTCTACAGGCAACTGCGCAGTCTGAAAGATTGCTTTCAGCCCCCTTCGTCCCCTGCAACATCACTGGCTATTTCCCCCCGCAGACCCCGCCCCTCCAAACCCAAACCCCGGCCTCGTCCTCATTCCCACACTGACAACAACGGAGTCACACACCAAGGTGCTGACCCTCTCTTTTTGAAAGGAAATGGTTCATGAGCAGCACACAGGCTTAGAATAATCCTTGACTTAGGCGGAGAAAATTCATAAGCAGTTTGTCTGATAAAGGAATTCTTTTGATAAGTATATGGACTACTTGAGTTTTGTTTAGAAGTGAGGTATATGCCTTGATTAACCTAAAATGTGTATAAACTCTCAGGTTCTCTCCAGCAATCCAGCAGTTACTCCAGTGAAGAGCCAAACAGACTACAGTCTTACTGCAAACCTGAAAAAACAGCTTCACTGACCTCTAAGACAGGTATGAAACAAAAAGAAATCAGTGTAACCCCAAAAGGATTCTTCGCTCAGTGCTTAGTAGAGGTTGCACGACTGCTAATTTTTACTAGTTGACCAATCATTTACAAAAATAGTCAACTAGAGTTCATTGTCACAGAGCACGGATTTTATTACAGTTTGAATTAGCATTAAAAGACAACAAAATAACCACTGAAGGAATTCCTCCATGAGCGATTTTGTGTATGACTCTCCACATGTTGTGGTATCAGTGTTAATGGTTCATTAAAGTAAAGAAAACAATAAAAAAAAATAATAATAATAATAATAATAATAATATAACCCCAATTCCAAAAAAGTTGGGACGCTGTGTAAAATGTAAATAAAAATAGAATGCAATGATCTCAAACCCATGTGATATTCACAATGGAACATAGAAAACATATCAAATGTTTAAACTGAGGAAATGTACCATTTTAAGGGAAAAAAATAAGGTAATTTTGAATTC
>JANDJT010000050.1:2810755-2836372 GCA_024331685.1 Stegophilus panzeri
CACACACACACACACACACACACACCAATACTCGTACACATGAACAGAGTTCACATTTATAGCTTTGTGACAATCCTGAGCTTTGTTTATTAAGAATGTCTGTCTGAGGGAGCCGAGAGCATCGCTCCTCCTCTTTACTCCTTCAAACAGTCATATCACCCCCTCGGATGTGTTTATGGGAATATATGTGTATATTTCATGGTCAATTTTATTTCAAAAAAACATAAGGACAAATTTATTTGAATTGTTCAGTATGCCTGACACACAAAACTCACTTACGATGAAAGAATAAGTGCAGTTTCCATCAAATTACCATTACACTCTCTATTAAATGGCTTAATAATAAATCTGTGCACTGGAGCAATACAGTACATGAAATGATGATTACTTTCCCACAACGTCTGTGGTATCCATGAACTGAAGAGGAATCCTTCGCTCTGAAGGTATATACGGTCCCTCCAGGATTTTGCGATCAGAAATTAACGCAAAATCAAGCAATACTCGGAGGAACTTGGAATTTTTCAAAATTACAGCAGACGTTCTGCAGAATTGGGCCAAGACATGTGACGTCATCGCAACGCGCGTTCAACTCTTCGATTCACGTGCGTCGAACATGAGTACAGCTAAAAGGTCTCATTTACCGACAAACATCACTGCGAAAGACCGTGCAATTGCAGTTTCGTCAAGTAAAGTAGTTTTCCGCAAAAAAAAAAGCATAAAAAAACTGCAGCAAAATCAAGCATTTTGGGCCGCAACGATCATAAAAAAAACTGTACGGACTGTATATAGGACTGGTTTTGTCCTGGTCCTGATCATTAAACACAGTGGGTCAGGGACACACTGTACAGAGTAGGGCAGTCTGATATGGCGATATAATATCGGTATTGTGATAAATTATGTTATTATAATAATATACTTTTCTGAGATATTGTTTATCTATTTATTAAGCATTTTCATTTTATAAAATAAAAAAATGGAAGTAGCTGATTGATCTACAAAATTGTAAAATGTTCAAATGGAAAAAAAAAATAACCGTTAAAAAATCTCCTTTTTAATAAAAACAAAAAAGGTTTTTTTGTTTTTTTTTATAAACAAAAGTGAACACTAATTCATTTTTTGCAAACATTATATGGACAGGTCAAACTGTGGTGGATTGTTAGCGAAACTTTATACAGAATATATCAGTGTGTATTGTAGAGATTTTATTGAGAATTGTGATGTGATGTTTTTGTCATATTATGCGACACCACTAACACAGAGCTTAGTTATCAATTATGAATAACTGAAAACTTCGTAAAAGTGTTCTCCAAAACTACAGGGTGTCCTAAAAGTCTCCATACGTATTGGACTATGTTTGCCAGCACCACGTCGGTTGTGTCTTCGTCAGTGGATGCGCGTGGACGCCCACTCTTCTCGGTCGGTCTTGCAGTCTTTTTGAATTTGTTAATAAGTTTGGCGACAGTGTCGTGTGTGATGCGCTTGCCATGTTTCCTATTGAAGTCCATCGCAACCTTGCGACAGCTTCCCGATCCAGCCATGAGAATGATTTCAATACGTTCTGCTTTTGTCAAAGGAGTTCTTAAAGGCTATCTGGGAAAAAAAAAAAAAAAAATGTATATAATATAATATAAACCAAGTATGAAAAATTTTGGAAGACATTTTGCTATTTCCCCCTCTGTATGAAGACCTTTGGGACACCCTGTATATAATTTGCATAGACTGTTATTGATTAATGTTCAAGTGAACAGGTTTTCCCTCACTAAAGGGAAATTCTCTTGTGTGGTAATCAATCCTACATGACAGGTGCATTGGATAGAGATTAGGCTGGGGAAGTGCTGGAGTATTCCTTTAAGTGCTGGGCTCTAGGCATGATTTGTGTTTCCTTTTATACTTGAAAGTAGTTAATCTCCATAAGAGCTTACATACAAATAACTATCTGGAAGTATTTATAATCAGTCAGCAATATCTACTGTTATGAGTCTAGTACACTGGTTACTGATATCAGAAAAGTTCAATATTGTAGAAAGGGATATATAACCTTTCATTTAATGCACCCTTGCCATTGGTGGATTGATCGCTGTATTTGGGAATAGTTAGTTCAATCTAGGTAAATTCTGTATAACAGTATACATTGCAGAACGTGTTTAATAATATAATCTGGCGTTTTTCCCCCCCTCAATATCAATAAAGCTTACACCAGTAGAGCAGGAAGCGTTCTTCTTTGCGGCACCATACCGTGTCCTACTCCTGTGCAGTTATCTTCTTGTTCCTCACTTCCTCGCTAATAAGCTCTGGACTGTCACATAGCTATTAATGTGCTAATGCGTGCTGCTAATGAGGTGTGTGTTTCTATGCCGTTCTATTGTAATGCCACACGGCACATCAGTAGAATGATACATAGTCATTAACACACAGTACACGCTCGCGAAGGTCTGTGTCACACGCCAACGCACCGTGGCATTCCCGAGAATTATGGTTGCCCGGCTGAGGCGTCTTTAAGTCGTCTAGTGCTCTGCTGAGATGCAGAGAAAGAGAGAGATGGAGGGAAAGTGCGAGCGACAGCACGTCTGCTTGTATGGTTCTTTGGTTTCTGGGTTTAGAGGATGGCAAATTAGCGCTAATTCCACCCTCAAGCCAGTGACCCTGCTGTGCAATGGCAGATTGATGCTGTTTCTCACCCTCCCTCTTCAGTTGAATCCACGTCTGCGAGCACATTACAAGCCCTTGTACTACCACCAGCATTAGCCTGTAGCGTTCCTGCGACCTCGTTCACCTTTGACCTCTCCTTCACCATGCCTTCGACCTTGTGTCTGAGTGTGTGCATGGATGCGCTTGCAGAAGCTTTGTGCTGCTTTAAAGTCCTCTGTATTCATGCTGTCTAGTCTTTTAAGACGCTGTTTCAGTAGAGGGGTTTACAATTGGCCCTGTATTTCTGCAGAACATGCTGGAGATTTATTATTTATAAATCACTGATTGCTCACTATGGTGCTTTCTATATTAAGGTATATATAAGTAAGAATATGTATATCAGTAATAATGTTTAGGGATTGAGGATGCATGTGATGGTTAAAATGATCATCACAATGATTTCGCTCAATATTGAAATCATAATTCTATATTAATATTTGTTCAGCCCATTCATGAATAAGTAAGTGGGAAAACATGACAGGACGTGCTGTTGAAGGAAAACAGTTGACACGGTGCTGTGATGTACTCAAAGCCGAGGGCTGTTGATTATTTTCCTCTAACAGTACTTCTCAACATGCATTATTCCTCTTTCAACTTAACAATTAGGCAATGATTACAATTTTCTATTTAAGAATGAAAGAATGGCATCATACTTTTTGTCTGTTTACATCTGTAAAAAATAAGTTAGTTCCTGTTATCATGTTATAGCAGCTATAAAGAGTCTTTCTCTTACTTTATCTTGAAGGTAATAAGACAAAAACAATGTTATAAAACAGACTTATTGAACGTTACTGCATTAAAACAGCCTTTCCTCTTAAAAACGTCTTTGTACATTCTAAGTCTGTACTGCTTCAGATGCATAACTATTAATTGTTCTATCTACACTATATAGTAGCATATAGCACACATCAATTGTTATAGCCTCTCGACCTAATTTCCTTTGAGGCTGATGTTATTCTGATGTCATTATTAAAGTAGTCCTGCCCACCAAAATCTATGATCATGAGCCACTGCTGGTAATACTTGAACTTGCTCCATGGACTTTCCACAACATTGAATGTAACTATTAATGGATAAAAACCATGATATGTTGTCGTTTAATAAATATACAATTGTTAATATTGGCACTTGTTGGCAAAAAAAAAAAAAAAAAAAAAAAAAAGAGAAACTGAAAAAAGAGTAACTGAAATTCATCAAATAATTCTAAGCTAACATGCTAATGTAGGTGTTTGGAGAGGAAAAAAATAACTAGCTTGGTTAGCTAAAGATCCTTTGCATGTCTCCACACAAGCTAATATCTGGTACCACTGTATGTTTTTAACTTTGGAAGCAATTACATTTTTTTTTTTTTTTTTTTTTACATGGATGCTTATACGTGAACAGATACATGGTATGATAAAATATACACGGCTAGCATTTGCAAGTTGCAGTAGTATACAACGAATAAACACTCCATTTTGTGGTAACTGTAACTTTGCTTTTACGTCAGACCACATCAACACCCTGTCTTTGATTATTTTCCTATAACAACACCACTCCATCATGTTATATTCCTTATTTAATTGAACTATAAAGTCATACAGTAGGTGAGCATTATATTCGTATAACAGCACAGGTAGTTCCATTTGGGTAATATTAATGCGCAGCTCATACACAGGGACTCGCAAGGCAGATACATAACCTAAGACTAATAATAAACGGATTTAAAAACGTGTTGTATTACTTATAACTGGTGAAGTTTTTTTCTTAGGAGACATTGTAATTTAGCAGTAACACAGGTGGTAACAGGAACTAACTTTTCTCACAAATGTCCACAACGTTAAATCTAATCATTTGCAAACTGATGTGGTATAAGTGGAATAACACACACCAGAATGCACTGTTATACGAAAAAATACACGCCAGTGGGGTGGCGAAGGGATGGGGGAATTGCGGGGAGCACACATCACACACCCCCTGACATGCATTATTTTCATATAACAGCACAGTCTGTCATGTCTGTTATTCCTTATTTAATTGTGCACTCCAAAATGATATTTACACTTTTTTTTTCCCTCTCCGCCAGTTTGCCCAGGGTCCAAGAATGGTCTCAGTTTTATAGAAAGCCCTGCGCAGCATTACAGTATCTTGAAGGAACGCTACAGTGGCTGTGAGATCATCACTGGCAACCTGGAAATCACCCTGATGGAGCGTAACTTCAACTTCTCCTTCCTTGAAGTAAGAGAGCATAGTTTTCTATTAGCGGCTGTGATATTCATTTGCTTTGATTGCACAGATTGATGATTAAATCCTTAGCACAAGCTAGATTTTTCATGTTTTGGAAGATTTTAACTACCGTTACTGCACATTTAGCTTCAGGCAAAACAGTGATTCATGTTTAATAGAATCTTAGTTTTAATAGCTGCTACATTCCGTTTCATCATACCTCTTTTATTGTCTCGCCTCTGCCTGCAGACTGTTCGAGAAGTGACGGGCTATGTCCTCATCGCCACAAACCAGTTTCGCCGGCTTCCTTTGGAGCAGCTGCGAGTGATCCGTGGCAGCACGCTGTATGATAAGGAATGGGCCCTTTCTGTCTTCCTCAACTTCGATGGCCAGTATGGACTGGAGGACCTGGGCCTCACTCATCTCACAGGTTAGGATAGCTGGAAAGGGATAGATGAAATAATAGACGTATACAACGGGGTCCAAAAGTCACAGACCACATTGAAATATGTGTTGTTGTTGTTGTTGTTGTTGTTTTTCATTTAAAATTGGAACTAAAGAGAAGGTTTTAGAATTTTGAAAAATTTTATGCAATGAAAGTGTTTGATATTCACAATTTTGCACTGTTTCTAGGTCCCTATTTAAATGTAAGTAAATATGTGATATTGACCATGTTCACTGCTTTGTACAAAAGCAGATTTTTCTCACGACTAATCGCCCCTATTGAAGCACGTGTTCAGACAACACTCTGATGGATTGGACATATAATGGATCATAAGGTTTTGCACAAACTTGTGGAGTCCACGCCAGCTCGAGTGGACATACTAAATGCTAAAAACGCTGAAATCCATGTATTTAAAAGCTTCTACTTTTCACTCAAGTTAATAATATAATTTATAATAAAAATCGTCGTATTACATTAGAAAAGAATACTAGATATAAAAATTTCTGCTAATACTCTCAGGCTTTTGGATGCCACTGTATTTAAAATGTCATCACATGGACAGGTAAGACATGACAGCAGAACCGTGGGAAGACTCTGGAATCTAGAACGTTAGCATTGCAGATTGTGTGTATGCTCTGGGTGTGTACGTGGTGATCTGTGCGTACATTTATATCTGTGCGTGTTTTAAAACACACCATTCTTACAGAGCTCTTGAGGCTCATTGCGTGTTGGGACTGGTCAGGACAGTTGCGTCGTAAAGAGATGCTAGTCTGGGATTTTTAAAACAACAACAAAGTCTTTTGGACTCCAGTCATTTCCAAAAAAAATGTCTAAGAAAATCAAGTTTATCGTTTCACTTTCTCTCACTCGAACCGTGTTACTGTGAAACATAAATACCCTTCAAACCCCACTGGAGAGATTACTAACTATAACTCGGTCTCGGCCTGTCACGTCCTTTCAGTGTCACTAGAAGCTTCCATTCACGGTTCACAAAAAATATACAACTACTACTATACTGAAAAAAATACAGTCAAGATTGAATGTTTGTGAACCTTTAAAAGAACTTAATGATTTCTTTGAATGAATATCCTGAATAAAGATTTCTGTTATAAACTGTAATGTTTAAGTAATCACCAGATATTATTGTGTGCAAAAGTAACTGAGCCCCTTTCAGTCAATAACATGTGGAACCTTTTAGCAGCTATAGCTTCACACAGTTGCCAGTTATAACCAGTTATCAGTCCTTGACATCTTGCTGGAGGGGATTTTTCCTCACTCTTCTTTACAAAACTTCACCAGCTCACCTGCCACTGCATCTCAATAGGATTCAGGTCTGGGCTTTAGATTGGCCATTCCATTACATGGATCCTCTTCTTCCTAAAGCCATTTAATGGACTTACTTGATTGTTTAGGATCGTTGAAACCATTTTGTGCCCAACTTGAGCTTGCAAGCTTGACATTGATGGCTTGGCAAGAAATCCTGATATTTCTCAGAATTTGGGATTCATTCAGTTGCCCAGAATCAGACTAAGAACAACATCCCCATACCATGCTTGACAGTAGGGATAAGGCTGTTTTGGCTCTTTGCCAAACATAGGCCTCTTGATGTGCCTGAAGAGTTCAATTTTGGACTTATCTGTCCCAAGAACAGACTTCCAGAACTCTTCTGGCTTTTCCAGATAGTCTGTGGAAAACTTCAAACAAGCAGCTTTGTTCTTTTTTTTCTTTTTTCTTTTTTTTTTTTGACAGAAAAGGCTTATTCCTGGGGACCTTTGCATAGACCTTTGCAATTTCTGGTCAGGCTTGTACTTATTGTTGATCTACATTATATGTCCAAAAGTATGTGGGCACCTGACCATAACACTTATATGACGGTCTTCCCCAAACTTTTGCCACATAGTTGTCTAGAATGTCTTTGTATGCTGTAGTATTAAGATTTCCTTTCAGAAAACAATGTTCCCCATGTGCACAAAGTGAGTTCCTTAAAGATATGGTTTTACTAAGGTTAGTGTGGAAGAACTTGAGTGGCCTCAACACTAAATTCGCACCGGGCCATCCTTGCTGGACAGCAATACCCAACCTTTTGTACTTTTGTGGGCGAATGAGCAAAAGTCCTCACAGCCGCTGTCCAAAATCTGGTGAAAAGTGCCTTCCAGAAGAATGGAGGTTGTTACAGCAGCAAGGGGGGACAACTCAATATTAATGCCCATGGTTTTGGAATGGGATGTTCAAAACGCAGGTGTCCACATACTTTTGGTCATATAGTGTATGCACAGTTTCTTTGTAGGGTTAGTATTGTTTTAAATGCCTTCCACTTATATACTGTTTGTCTAATGATGGATTTGTGAAGTCCAAAGGGTATTTTTTTTCCATAAATGCCTTTACAACCTTGTCCCGACTGATAAACATCCACTACTTTTTTCCTCAGCTCTTCTGACATTTCCTTAGTACAAGGCATGTCGATAGACTCGTAGGACGAGTAACTGACCTGCTTTCTTGCGATTAGTAATATTTATTCCTCCATAACATATCAGTTCATTTCTGTATTGGTTAGCTTGCTTAATTGTTTAACATGCACTCACTGACCCTTGACCTGATCTTGTTTTACCTTGATGTAACTAATAAAAACTAATGGTGCATCTCAATCAGCTCCCTAGCTCCCTAGGTCGTGAATCAATATATCGTGTACATGGTTTCGAGCACTGGTAAGGACCCTGGCTCATTACACGTTGGGACACTGATGACTTAATTTCCGGTGACATGTCTACATGATTCTAATTTCCTCATCGGTCACTGTAAAAACCCAAACATATAAAAAGTTTTATATGTCATATAAATTTGTTAGCTTACTCACACGTCAAGCAGGATCATAGGGATTTTTTTAGTGGATTTTTTAAAACCCATTAAACTCATTAGACTTAAACTGTAGGCTATATAGGATGTCAAATAAAGTTCAAAAGTGCTAAGGTAAGTAATCATTTGAGAGCTACAACAATAATAACAAGCTACTTACGTTTGTAGACGAAGTTGGCTGAGCGTTCCTCCACCATTTATTTTTTTCGAGCTGAGAGATTTTAGAAAATATGACGTAATTTCCAGTAAGGGATCATAGTGAGCATAAATGCTCCCTGGTTTTTGCGGTGCACTGGGGGATTTTTAGGCAGCAAACGTCCCAGTGCACTGGAAGGATTTTGTGATTGGGATGCACCCTAATGGTTCACTTCTTTTTGCACCTGTACAATTTCTGTATATTGTACATATTACTTTACTGTCTGGACATTATCTCTCAAAGCTCTCAAATTGTTAGGTATTTACACATTATTTCAATGGGGAGGAGACACATTTCCGGTGAAATATGGATTTTATGGTTAACAAAACAAACAAAAAAAAAGTCCAGTTATTATGCAATGGGTTCACAAACCCCTCGTGCTAGTACAAATAGGTCAGGGTCTTGACTAGAGCTGCAACAACTAATCGATAAAATCGATAATAATCGATTATGAAAATCGTTGTCAACGAATCTCATTACCGATTAGTTGGTCTGCGCGCAGCACGGGGTGCGTTTACTCATTACGTTACTCCTCTTCCGAAAACACGCCTCGGAGAGTAAATACTAAAGTTGTGTTCCAAATGAAGTACTGTACACTTACACTATGCACTATGTACTATACCATCTAGTGTGTGGATTTTAGAAAGGTAATATCATCTCAAAAAGAACACGAGCGGTTTTTTCACTAGCCGGAAGTATACGCCGCTTCCTAGTCGACGGCGCATGACGTCATACACACGTAACGTGACGCCGCTAGCCAGAATACCCAGAGTCACCGACAATGACTTTCTTCAGTTTACTGTTTATGTCAACGTTACCTGATGCATAAATACTATTATATAATATAATATAAAGTTATATATAAGTTTATATTATATATAAGTATTTATGCATTATTTTTTATGGATGCACAAAAAATATATATTCTGGTGTGTTTGTGTGTGTGTGTGTGTGTGTGTGTGTGTGTGTGTGTGTGTGTATTGGGTTCTTTTCAGTCTTATATAATTGGACAAAAATTTGTGTAAAGTTTTAGTCTGAAGTTTATATTTGTAAGACTCAGTTTGTGGATTTTATTTTAAATAAACGGGAAAAAAAATCTCTCTGTATGTGGGTGTTTGTGTGTGCTACAGAGATCCTGGTTGGAGGAGTGCAGATAGTCAATAACAAGCACCTAAGCTACGCTCCCTGGATCCACTGGCAGGACATAGTGAGAAACAGCAGTGCTCTCATCCAGATCAGCGAGAATGGTCAAAAAGGTGGGTGTGTCTGAGAGTGACATCACCGGGGTTGTTATTCTTCTGCTGGTTTGAATGTTCGTCTATGCGTATTGAGGCTTCGTGCTTTTTGTCCACAGCGCCGTGTCATCCTGACTGTGGTGGTTACTGCTGGGGTCCAACTAAGGATCAGTGTCAGATCTGTGAGTAGATTGGCAGTTAAACCATCACAACTATAAATATTTCACAGTTCACACTACTAAAGCCACTACTACAGTGGGACATACTTCCTGTTGTAAGGACCCCCAAAGACATACAGCATTCTGTAAAGAAATGCTGTATGGCAATGATGCCTTTGTAAAATAATTCAATTAAACATTTCTACATTAAAAAAAAAAAACACTATTAAGAGCAGTAAACAGTAATAAAAGTGATCTGTTATGTAATACTTTGCTTTCTTTACTGACATTCCAAATCTACCATAATACAGTATTTTGAGCTATAACGATTTCAACGTTTAAGCTAACGTGCTAATGTAGTTAGCTAACATAGCTAGCTAGCTAGCTTAGCTAAGGATCCTTTGCATGTCACTGCACATAATTACCATAAGTACCTTTTTACCATGTAACTTTTGAAGCAACAAAGTCAAACATTTTCTACGCAGATACTTATGCATGAACAATCTTGTTACAACATTTAAGCGGGAAATGCTATAAAACTTAGCATTTCGTCAAATATGCTTTTTTTTTTTTTTTTTAGAATATGTTTTCTTTATGTGCATGCCTATTGAATAACGTAATCAGCTGTCCAGGTCTAGGTCAAGAGGTATGGATCTATGATACAGCAACCTCTAACTTCTTCTTCTCTGTGTGTGCCAGTGACTAAGACGGTGTGCGCGCCGCAGTGTCACGGCCGCTGTTTCGGCTCCAGCCCTCAGCACTGTTGCAACACTGAATGCGCAGGAGGCTGTACAGGGCCTAAGGAAACCGACTGCTTTGTAAGTGTCGCCTTTTCCGACTGCTTCCTTAGAATTTCTCCAAAAGACAGCGTAAAATTATAATACGCACTACTACATAGGCACTGTTTGTGCACAGGACCTAACCCTATATTTAAAGACAGATAGAGAGATTAGTAATTAAAACGTCCTTTCATGTTTGTAGCATTGAATTTGTTTGATTCGCTCCCTTTTGGGGACGATCATTCGTGCAACAGCGATCGCACTCTCGTACGAACCAAGACAGTCGAGCCATGATCATGTGATCAAGTGGTCTCGCTGTGCCTACGTGCAAACTCTAGCACGGTTCAATTGCCGTGAGAAAGCGATCGACTCAGCTGCAGGAACCTAACATGCAGTGTATTTTGGAAGTCAAAGGACAGAGCTGTATTATTGTAGAAATGTGATGATTTCTATGTGATTTCTATGCCTTATTTTATTTTTTATTTTTTTTTAAGCATTTTCCGCATTTTTCAGACCTATACGCTCCTCAGCCAACGTTTGTTTTTAGCTCGCTTAATTATATGCAAATCGAATGGCACCAAATCAAATAGCAGACGAAAGAAACGATCGGTTTTTGGATTAATAGGTGTGAAAGCACTCTAAACATGAAAAATGTTGAAAACACTATCAATACAGACTGGCCTGAACTTACTTGTCTATTCTTTGCTGCAGGCATGCCTGCATGTGAGTCATAAGGGAGCGTGTGTGCCTCACTGTCCACAGTCGCACATCTACAACAAGCACACCTTCCAGCTGGAACCTAATCCAGACGCCATGTACCAGTACGGTTCGATCTGTTTGCACACATGCCCCGGTGAGTACAGAGACTAAAGTCACTTCACCAAAACTAGCGTTTTTCACTGTGTGCCCAGACACGTGCATTTTTTTAGTCTGCTATTACACTTTTGCAGTATAGAATGAGTCACTTGTTTAGGGAGAACGTTACCCAGAACCTCTAGTGTGGCTTCTGATAGATCAGGGCTGTTTCATTTGTCGTGTGTTAGAAGGGCGTGACATATTCTTATACATACAGCAGTCCAGCATTTTGCATCAGATTTGCATCTGTTGTTTGCACATAGAGGAATTTATCAGACTAAATTAAATATTTAAACATTGAATGCATGGGTCAGTAACTAAATAAAACTAAAATGCTACATTATTAATGTATTTCAGTAACTTTTTAATTATTTAGTTTAATTGATAAATATTTGACTTGAATTTGTTCTTTTCACCCATTAAAGCACAAAGGGCTTAGTGATTGGTCCATTTTGAATTTTTTTTTTTTTTTTTTTTTTTTTTTGATGAACACGAGCAGCACTACGACCATTGCACTCGTCTTCAGAAACATTTTCTCCGATGTTGGTTATACCATTGTTATCACCCATTTTATTTGCCGAGGTAAGCATAATGAACATGCGAATGACTTTAGGTCAATGTCAGTGAGTCTGCAGCCCACCATCCCAACGCTGATGGACGAAAGTGAGAAATTCAGGTCAAAACAGCAAAATAAAGATTAAGTAGAATGAAGATATTAGAGATAGCTCATTTCTGTGCTTGAGTCAAGACCTTCAGTAATGATCTTTATATTAGATACAAGGCACGGTGGCTTAGTGGTTAGCATGTTTGCGTCGCACCTCCGGGGTTGGAGGTTTGGATCATGCCTCCGCCCAGTGTGTGTGGAGTTTGGATGTTCTCGCCATGCTTTGGGGGTTTCCTCCGGGTACTCCGGTTTCCTCCCCCAGTCCAAAGACATGCGCTGTAGGCTGATTGGCATTTCCGTAGTCTGTAGTGTGTGAATGTGTGTTTTCTGGGTTGGCACCCTGTCCAGGGTGTCCCCCGACTTGTGTCCCGAGTTCCCTGAGATAGACTCCAGGGTCCCCTGCGACACTGTGTACGATAAGTGGTATGGAAAATGGACAGATGGATGGATATTAGATACAGACTTTATTAGGTACAGATTTAAAGTTTGCTTGATTTAAATTCGTTCTATAAATCTGTATTTTTTTTATTAAAATTTATTTTGATTATTTTGATCACACTCCCTGTTTCTCTCTCTCTCTCTCTCTCTCTCTGTCAATTTCTCATACACACAGCTCACTTTGTGGTGGATGGCAGTGCGTGTGTAAGTGCCTGCCCTCCTGATAAAATGGAAGTAGAGAAGAATGGCACGAAGTACTGTGAGCCATGTAATGGACTCTGCCCAAAAGGTGAAACACACTTTATACACAGTTACAATATATAATTTATAGCACAACTGTTAAGAGATATTCTTCAGCAGGTAAATGTCATGTACTGTATATACACAATGCATTTTATTAACAATAATAAACACGTTCATATTAGAACAATTGTTCACGTTGAACAGAAAGTGTCTAATTGAACTTCCTTCCTTTCTCTCTCTCTCGCGCTCTCTCTCTCACTCTCTCTGCAGTGTGTGAGGGCACAGATTCCAGTAAGAGCAACAGACAGACAGTGGACTCCAGCAACATTGACAGTTTCATCAACTGCACCAAGATCCAGGGCAGCCTCCATTTTCTTGGCCTGGGTATTAACGGGTGAGCCCCTCTGTCTACCTATACTTTTCTTCATTTTTCTTATTATTCTTATTCATTTTTATATTACAAGACCGTTTGAATTATAAGATTCTATCTAAGTTTTTGTTGGTCGAACTGAGTAAATGTTATAAATATGTTACGCTATAAACATATGCACACAGATACATGGCACTGCATATATGTGAGATGTTTTACACCGAAATAGTGCTTATGTTTACGTCGTATTCGATTCATTTTTTTTTAATTTTTTTTTTTAACCTTATTTATGACCTTATGGCTTAATACATTAAATTGACAGAATTGACAGGCAGAAACGTATAATCTTCCAAATAGTTGAAAGTAATCCTAAACTTTAGTCAATCCTTCCGTAAGGAATTCATTTGAGTGTGAAAGTTGGCACTACGGTGGCGCTACTGCATTCTTTTTTACGAAACCGAAGAAGCTGAAATCTGAGTTACTACTGAAAACATTACAGTCAAGTGGTATTGCATCGTAAAATATAAGAGCCAGTCTAGTTCTAGTATGCAGTTGGTTTACTAGAGGACGTGGGTGAGCATGTGAAGAAGTGGTGGTTTCCATTGTACAGCTTTGTAGAAGATGGGATGGGAGTGGTATATAATAAATGGTGTAAGCGATTCTGATTTTTTTCTGATGAGTTACAAAATCTGTTATAAAATCCTTGACAAAGCAGAGAACTGTTAATTATTCATAATGCTTATTAATGGTCACACAGTTGTATATCTTTTACAGGGATGTCTATAATAATATACCTCCTCTAGACCCAGAGAAACTCAGAGTCTTCAGCACTGTAAGAGAAATAACAGGTAATAACGCTATATATATATATATATATATACACACACATATATAGTTCAGTATATATAACTGAAATCAGTCTCTGATTTGACGTTTTTTTATGAACCTTTCCTGTATTTTTACTTTCATATTGTAAGTAAAATTGTTTATACTTTTCTGTTTTGACTTGTGTGAAGAATTTGAAGCTCTACTCCAACTTTTATTTATTTAGATGAATAATTAAAGTAAAGAATTCAAGTACTTTCACATTTGATTGCATTGTGATAGCATGTATAATATTATATACAGTTAAAAATAATAATAATAATAATAATAATAATACTTTTTTAATGATTGTGTGTACTGTAGGAATTTTGAGTATTCAGTATTGGCCTGCAGCGCTGAAGGATTTGTCATTTTTCTCCAGTCTTACCACTATACGTGGACGGTCCCTTCACGTGTAAGTGTGTAAATTTCTGTTCGCGTGTTTCTAGCATCAGCAGTTTTCGAGTCTAACTGCCACCTGTGTGTCTGGCTGCGTGCTAATACTATTAAATTATATCCGTTTTATGCTAGCAGTGTATCACAGTCTGTGCATGCATCTCATCTTTGCTCTTTATTTGTTTTTTATGTTTTTATTTGTTATTTGTTGTTGTTTTTTTTTGTGGTTTTTTTTTTTTTTTTTGTTGTGCATCCCTCCACCTCACCCCACCATACCCACTTCCCCTAACTGTGTACCCGCGACAGCACAAAGAGGTATGTAAACCAAGCGAACTGCTCTAAACTCTCTAAACTGCATGGCTTCCTAAGAAATCTCCCTCTTTCTTTATCACTTTATCACTGTATCTCCCATGCACACACCTTCACACGCTGGTGTCATTTTCCTCTTTGGGTGTCACATTATGACAGCAGCGTGAAAATGGAGCCAAATGGCTTTGATGGGTTGCAAAATATGGCTGATAAAGATAAAGGTGAATGTTCAGGAAGACGTTTAGACTTGTAGGTTTGAACAGATTTTGCAGCTTTCAGAAGGCTTTCAGGAACGTGCATCTACGGTTGCGTTTCATGCCACAAATGACGAAAAAGAAAGTTTTTACCAAACCTGGGCTTTTTCCAGTAATAATATACTTTAAGAGCTCTACCGTAATAAAATATAAATGAAGTTGTTGGATAGTTACATGCTCTGGTGAAATGGACATAATGCTAAACAAGTTTGTAATCAGCTGTCAAAATATTTTCATCATCATCATCATCATAATTAGGGCCAATCCTAGTTTGTAGTGGAGGACAGTGCAGATGTAGGCAGCATCAAACCGGATAATCCATGATCATAAATCAGGAAAACAGCTGAGGGTCAGTCTTGGTACTATGAAACAAGACACTGGGAGACAAAGCTCTGACTTAACGCTAGAAATGTCCAATTAAACTTTTGTCGTTGTCGTTGACAGCGGTCGTTTAGTACTGGGAATTGCTGATAGATTCCAACTATTGCGCTGGCTATCAAGTGGAATGATTTAAACGTCTGTCGGAAAGCATGGAGTCTGCAGCTTTAAGATCCAAAAAAATAAAGTGCGTTGTATTTCATAATATGTGTTTCCTTTCCATCTATTTTGTATCCTAAACGAACCATAATAACCTGCTGTCTGATTTCGGAGCTTTCTTTGACGCATCTTAGCTTCCCTTGGTCCATCCTGCCAAACAAGATAAAGCGCTCGCATTTAAAAAGCACTTAAGAAAATGCCAAAATGTGTTGTTAATCAGGGCCACTTCACTATACGTGTGTGCTATTCACCACAGAGCACATACATGTGTAGTTTGTAGAATTGTATTTAAATGTTTATAATGACCTTAGTTACAGCTAATAAACTGTTACATTTATTTACAGGCCCGACTTCAGTTCTGACCTTGTAAATGGGTAATTACGGTAAAAAAAAAAACAAAAAAAACAAACCCTGACCGCTAATGCTAGCAATTGCAGCTACAACCAACTTGTAACCAGCTTCCAGTTGGCCACGCCCCCTAACCCCAGCCGAGCCACAGGCGATCATGATTGACGACAGTTAGGGGCACGATAGAATGATGGCATATTACACATTATCTCACAAGCCTAGTATACACATACACAGTAATTATGGGCATAACATGAAAAAGGTGGACACAATTGGGTAACACACCAATGCCAGGACAGGGGCGGAGACAGGACAAGAACGGAAACAAAGGCACATGGAATGCAAAGGGGAAAATCATGACAAAGACGAAAGACAGACCAAAAAAGTAAATCAATCAATTGCATAGCTTTTAGATAATCAGTGTGCTGGTGTTTCGGTGGAATTGGAATGAAATATTTAAATGTAATTCTCCTTTTTAACTTTTGAGGGCGACCAGACTTTAAAATACTGCAACTTTACTTGTAGTTGTATGTTAAAGGTGCAAATAAGACACCAATTGCAATTCGGGAAAGCTTGTAGTTGTCAGAACTTCATATCGTATCATATTATATCAATTATAAATGTAAAAATTTGACCATGTGAGGGGTTTTTGTTGTCTGCTTCACATATTTCCCCTTTCCATCCAACTTTAAAATGTTTTTGTAATCTTTTAAAATCTGAAACGTGAACTGTTGCCACACGTAGCTATTTTTGTGTCAGCAACGCTGTTGTTTAGTAAATGTATACAAAGTTTGTGAAAAGTTAATCTTACTTAAAGGTTTGCATGGTCATTATATATTCAAGAGAATATCCACTTTGCTCAGTCAGATTATCATTCAGACTGGCTTGTCATTATTTCATTATTTCAATCTAGGGGTGCATGTAAACATGTTTATACTGTTTAAGCCTCCATGTATACAGTCTGTAGCTACCGCTAAAATCACTTTGTATCTCCTCTCCCTCATTTCCTCATGATTTTTGCTCCACTTGTCTCTGTCCAGCTCCAACTCTTTACAATCAGGTTTTTTTTTTTTTTTTCTTGCTCCATGTCTTTGTTTTCTGATCCACCTCTGCATCTGTCTTTCACTGTTAGACCCTTCTCTCTGATGGTGATGAAGGTGGACTCTCTGACGTCTCTGGGTCTGCGCTCTCTGCGGGAGATCAGCGAGGGCAGCGTGTACATCAGCAATAACACGAACCTATGTTACCAGCATACCGTGAAGTGGCTGCAGATCTTCAATGGCACCCAACCTAAGCGCAGACACAAATTAAACGACATCAAGTTCAACAAGCCGGCGAGCCAGTGTGGTAAAATGTCCATATTCCTTTCATGTCCATATTGTACTTTCACAGTTTCGTGCCATGTACTCAGCACTTCTTTCTGCCTCTCTGTGTGTGTGTGTGTGTGTGTGTGCTTGTGTGCTTACAGAGGCTGAGGGTCATGTATGTGATCCGCTGTGTTCGAACTCAGGCTGTTGGGGCCCCGGACCTGAGCAGTGTCTTTCCTGCAGGAATCACAGTCGCCATCATACCTGTGTAGCACAGTGTAACATCTTCTCTGGGTCAGTGCGTGTGGGAATGAATATATGTTTATACCACTGACTACTTAATTCCGATCTATAACAGAACGTTTTGCGTTTTTGTATACAAATTGTCTTATTTACTGGATATGTGTTTGTAGGGAACCACGGGAGTTCTCAGGTCCAACTGGAGAGTGCCTTGCCTGTCATACTGAATGTCTACCACAGGAGGGGAGAGAGACCTGCAGAGGAGAGGTATGGAGGAATGGGGGCAATCGTGTTTACATTTACGGAATTTGGCAGACCTTATCCAGAGAGACTTACAATTATCTCATTTTGCTCAGTTAAGGGTTAAGGGCTCAAGGGCAGTGTCAGCTTGGCGATGCTGCGATTTGAACGCACGACCTTCTGATCCATTGTCTTAACCACTGAACTACCACTTCCCTTTCCCATTCAGGTTTTATGTGATGGCAGACAGGATTTGAGATACACCAAGGTTATATTATAATTATATCAACACTACAATACCACAACCAAACCCAGATTGCCGTTTAAAGAAAGGTATTAACACGGTATAAACATCTAGGTATCAACCCAGAGGACGCTATAGCCCATTTTTCTTGTGCAAAAAAAAATAGACATGTCTCCAGAGCACAAGCTGACAATAACAGTACATGAATAATCATGCATTAGTACCTGAATTAATACTTAATTAAATATAACTAATGATGAATTAAAGCTAATCATGAACTAATAAAGAGCTAAACTTAACTGTGATGTGAGTCTTATGACTTCATGCGTGAATATCAGCCACCTTAAGTACGTTAGTACGTGTTTGTCATTTAATGTATTAATTAACACCTTTGGTAAACTAAACTAAAAATCAAACCTGCTCTATAAGAAAGAATGTGAAGTAAAGCAGTCAACATAAACACAGCGCCATCTAAGACTAAAACGCTGGAAATGAATCTATTAGAGCACTGGTTTTAGACGTTAATAGATATTAACGTCTGCTAAATGAATAAACGTTACTGTATTAATTTCACCCTTGTGGGTAAAGGAGCAGTGACCCGGGCCCTATCCTCCCAGAGTATGTACTAGTACTAAAATGGGATCTGAAGAGAAACGGATGGAAAATGACGCAAGACGAGTTGAGATGATATTATTGGTGTTCATTATTAGTGCGTCGTTCTACGTTCGATAAGAAGGAGGATCGATGTAAATTATGAACGTAATCCAGCGCCATCCAATGATGTTTGTGTACGCAGCTGCATGTGGCAAATGATATAAACAATTTGAAATGATGCACATTTAATTCATATTCTTTCTTATTGAGCATACTTTACCACTACGTGTTAATTAATACTTTAACTAAACACACATGTACTAACATGTACTTTATTCACACATGAATTCATAAGACTGAAAGGTTAAAGAGATAAGATAAGATAAGATAAGCTTTACTGATCCCACACTGGGGAAATTCCCTCGTTACAGCAGCACAATTACACAGAAAACAGATAGGAAAGAATACACATTAAACAGGAATAGAATCGAAGAGGAAAAACAAAGTATCTAAAAAAATTATATACGATAGGAATAGAAAAATAAGAATAAAAGTAGTAAGTAAATAATAATAATGGTAATATGTACACTATGGACACCTCAGTGTATGTACAGATGAATACAAATTTGAATATATACAGATGTGTAACACCTTGTTTATATACATGAGTGGATAAATGGATTACTGCACAGTTAACAATAGAGGGGTGAGCAACAAATAATAATAATGTGTGGGTTGATGATGCAAAAAACAGCTAGCAGTGCTACATTATGTTGTTGTTGCATTAAAGAGTCGGACTGCTGTAGGGATGAAGGACCTGCGGTAGCGCTCTTTCTTGCACTGAGGGTGCAGCAGTCTGCTGCTGAAGGAGATGCTCAGGGACCCCAGCGTCTCATACAGGGCGTGAGAGGAATTGCCCATGATAGACGCCAGCTTAGCTAACATCCTCCTCTCCCCTACTACATCTATGCTGTCCAGAGGGTAGACCAGGACTGAGCTAGCCCTCTTAACCAGTTTGTGAGACGTTTCCTGTCCCTCTCTGTGCTCCCGACTCCCCAGGAAACTACTGCATAGAAGATAGCAGATGCAACCACAGTGTCATAGAAAGATTTTAGCAGGGTCCTGCACACACCAAAAGACCTCAGTCTCCTCAGCAGGCGGAGACGACTTTGTCCCTGTTTATACAGGAATAGGGAACTATGGTTAAAGGTTAGCTCTTCATTAGTTTGTGATTAGTACATGCCTTAGCTCATCATTAGTTCATATTTAATAAAGTATTAATTCAGGTATTAGTTCATGATTATTCATGTACTGTTACTGTAAAGTGTATAAACTGACAGTGATGCTACAGCTATGAGTACCTGAGTTAATATTGATGTTGTTCTCTGTATCTGCGTCTACCACCTCCGGTATCCCTGAACTGGCATTATATATTTACATTACCATTTAAAAGCTTTTCCACATTTTAGAATAATAATAAAGTCATCAAAACTCTGGAGTAACACAAATGGAACTATGAGAATTATATTGTGATAACAAAATCCAAAATAACTCAAAATAATTTTATATTTTAGCATCTTCAGAGTAGACGCCCTTTTTTGCGTAGAATTTCCAGAAATGTGTTTTTGGCGTTTTCTCGACTGATTTCTTGAGGAATTTCCCCGAGATGCTTTTTAAACAGTATTAAAGGAGTTCACACCGACGCCGGACTCTTATCGGCTGCTTTTCGGAAATATTTCTCTCCGAGTCGTCCGTTTCGTTTTCTAATTAAAGAAATTAAAATGTCGGTACAATTATATTTTTGTCTACAGCACGGATTTCAAACATTTAATCACACACCTTCGGATCAAAAGCTTTTTAAGATCATGAGAAACATTTCAGTCGGGTGTCCACAAACTTCTGACCGGTAGGGTATATCAGACATAATAACACCTTTCAAAAACTTTGACTGCCTAATCATTTTGTATTGTATTTTAAACACGTGCCTAGCCTTTTTAAATAACGTTATTCTGCTACAGTATGTAAGGAATAAAAACACAACAAAGCATGCTGTTTTATTCCTCTTATACTGTACCACAGCCAACGGTTTCATGTTATGGAATTTCTACCAAGTTGATTCCCTTGATCACCAGCCTCTATTATTTATTTATTTATTTATTTATTTATTTATTTATTTATTTTACTCCATCTTGAAGTTAATAAAAAAAACAAAAACAAACTAACAGAAAGACTCTCCCATGCCAGAAAACTTAAAGGAACAGCTTTACACGCTTTACCTTGAATACAGGTTATAAGGTTATACGATAGAAATGATAAAGTATTAGAACAACCGTGTTTATATAAACCTCGTTGCCTGCGCTACTGTCCGAGCCGTGAGGTTGTAGAAAGTGACCAATCAGAATTGATCATTCGAAAACACTGTGGTAAACATTTAGATTAAACAATTTCAGACTTTTAGATTAAACAGATTCACACTTTGTTTAATTCAACACATCAAGTTCAACATCTCTCTCTCTCTCTCTCTCTCTCTCTCTCTCTCAATGCATTTTGACCTGCAGCATTGTTTATTCACCTTGGGTCTATTTTCCCTTTAACCACTCCACACACGTCATTTGTCAAATTCATTGCTCTGTCCCCTTAACAACATCATACATTTTCCTGAATGACTCAGAAGGCGACACTGGCGATATTAAGCAGCTCAGTGTTAAATACATATCGAAGTGTATTTACTTTTTGTCCCCTTTTGCACATGATGAAATATGACCGCCGTTATTTTTGCCTTTGATGTGGCGGCCATAGTTCAGATTCTGTACACGCCAAAGCCTGTGGATTTTCCACTGTTTAGATGAGCACTTTAATGTCAACACAGAAACACCCTGAAACACCCTCCCTCTTTTGGGATTGCGCTTGTGTATGTCGGTTCTGTTGTGTTGTCGTTTTTGTTGTGCTATTACCTGTTTCGCTCGTTGCTCATGGTCGCATGTACAACTTGCACTGTATTAAAGAGAGAGAATATTTTGTAAAAAAAAAAAAAAAAAAAAAAAAAGTGTTCATCATTATTTAATTAATGATTCTGTGACTTCCTCTATTGGTTCTGGTTAGATGGCGGATGAGCTTTGTGGCACTCGTAAAAAAGGCAGCCAAAGGATGAAATGTAAATGTGTATGTAAATGTCGTGATGAGATAATTAATAAGAAAAATTCTAACAATATAATTTTAACAGTCAACCCACACTCTGTGTAATGTCTTCAGCAAGCTCTAAAGACCTGCCAAACTGGCTTTGCTGCCTCTTGGCTTCATCCTGCTTATTGTGTAATAACGCATCACTAACACGCCAATAGGATTACGAATTCCAGTTTTAGTTTTTTTACACTCGTACAGGTGCTGACAGATTGAGCTGCCATAAATATTCCATGAAATAATCATATTTTCCCCCCACTGTCACTCTCTCTCTCTCTCTCTCTCTCTCTCTTTGCGTGTGTGGCTGTAAGGGAGCGGATAAGTGTGAAGCATGCGCTAACCTAATGGATGGTCCTCATTGTGTGTCCTCCTGCCCTTATGGAGTGACTGGAGAGAGGGGACAGACTATCTTTAAGTACCCAGATAGTACAGGACACTGCCAGCCTTGTCACCCGAACTGCACAAGCGGGTAAGCTCACAGTACATCCGTAATGCAGCTACACCATGGACAAAACCTAGACTATCAGCAGTTATACTGCTACACATTGTGAAATTGCTTCAAAATTATTGGTCCCGCCCTTCAATTCAGACCACGGGGTTTCAGTAGGAGACTGACGTGGCCGTCGGAAAACATTATTATTGTGGACCACATAAATTGTGTGTTTAGAGTCATTAATTTGTTCAAAAGGTCCATCTATGTCCCAAATTTATTCATTTATTTGAACTTTTTTAGCTTCTCCAGCTGTTTAATTGAGCATTGTGTGTGTTAATCTGTCGAAACTGTGTTGAATATGAAATGAGAATAAGAGTTTTCTGATGCACCGACCCATCTGGTTTTTCAAGATGCACTGGCCCATCTTTGAGAGATTGCATGGATGCTCGTCTAACAGCGGACAGGTCAGTGGCTCCCTCTACTGGTGGCAAACTACATGCTTAGTATATTTCCATCATCACTTCATTCCCTTTGCTTTCGCTTTGCACTCTTGAGTCCTTCGCGTCTGACTGGCTGACGTGCCTTTTCTCAGTCCTCACATTGCAGCTATAGTAAGCGGAGTGTTGGCCGGTCTCATCGTGTGTTTGGCAGTCGTGGTGATGGCGCTGCTGTACCGCCGTGGCCTGGCCATCCGCCGCAAGAGAGCACTCAGGAGATACCTGGAGAGCGGCGAGGTGACGACACACAACATGAGGAGATCTCTGACAAACAGCTTTATTCCTAATAAATATGAAGTAAAATCTCAGACACGACAGGGACATTGTACACAAGATTACATAAACTGTATGAGCAAAGTACAATGACAAGTGCAAAATACAAAAATGTACAGAACATTATAAATAACTAACTACACAGTACTGGTTAGACAGTTCAGAGAGATACATAGTTGTTCGTTTTGATCGAGAATATTCTTCACTGTTAAAAGGGATGCATTTGGGAAAGCCACAGCTCTTGCATTTGTGTGATGCAACTAATTCAAAGGCGCCGTCATTGATTTTTAAGCCGGAACACTATAATATTTGGCAGCGTCCCCAAATACATCACATTGTAACATGAGGTAAGCGGATGGGCCAAGACGCTAGTGATATGGGTAAAAATCAGGAAGTAAGTCCACAGAAACACACAATAACATTGCATCCTGAATAGAAAACATAAGAGTATATAAACACAAACTAATCAACAGGACACAGTCAGGAAACACACCAATGACAGGACAGGTGAGGAGACAAGATGTAAAGAAAAAAGGGGGGAAAAAACTAAATATCAGAACAGTACTGAGAAGAGGAATTGAGTAGAGGCGACACATTCTGACAGCTGTCAATAAATCAGCTCGGAGGAGACACTCTGGTCTCTGTAGCGCCCCAGGCTTTTAAAATAGGAGTATAAACAATTGATATGGAACATAACATCCAACATTCAGGACAAGGAGGCATCTCTACTTACAGTCAGGTCCATAAGTATTTTGGACAGTGACACAGTCTTCATAATATTGATATATCAAGATGTATAGCTGAAAACCTGAACAGCTTGACATTGTGTATTCCCTCTGTCTTGTCCTCCTCTTCTCCTATAGAGCATCGAGCCGCTGGATCCAGGCGAGAAAGGGACAAAAGTTCATGCTCGCATCCTGAAAAGTTCAGAGCTACGCAAGAGCAAACTCCTGGGATCGGGAGTCTTTGGTACCGTACACAAGGTCTGAACACTCATCCATTAATTGAGACCTTCTACCATATACACGTGTTCTGTATATGATTTAATCAGCGTTGCAAGTCCTGCTTAAGTATTAGACTCTGGACTTTGTTCTATCTTGGTCTAAAATGTATATATGGTCTGAAAAGTGTCCTTTACTTTGTCCTCAGGGTTTCTGGATACCTGAAGGGGACTCGGTGAAGATCCCTGTTGCTATAAAGACCATCCAAAACAACAGCGTGGGCCACGCTTTCACTGAGATTACAGATGTGAGACACTTTTCCGTATATTCACAGGGTAAAATTGAGATGTGGGAGGTGGGGGAGCTCTACTTCTTTAACAGGTGCAAACAACTGACACACATACTGTATCTTGTCATAAATGAATTCATACCACAACATTGGTGAATTCTTGAATCTGATTGGTCTATTTCATTTTCTATAACGGGTCTAGCAGACCTTTTTCCCCAAGATTGTTAATATAAAAGACTTGCTACCTATATACACACACATATATATGTATATATGTACATAAATACTACTAGCTGAGTATTTAGCTACCTTGATGCCCAGGTTGCCTAGTAACAGTGTTCTGGCAACTTTAACCACTTCCTTGTGTGCTGCAGTACTTTTTTTATTGCTCTCTTATATAAATGTCTCTGTGTACACAGCACATGCTGTCTATCGGCAGTCTGGATCATCAATATATCGTGCGTTTGCTCGGAATCTGTCCTGGACAAAGCCTGCAGTTGGTCACCCAACTCAGCACTCACGGCTCCCTGCTGCAATATCTGCGGAAAAATGCGAACAACCTGGATCCCCAGCGCCTCCTCAACTGGTGTGTGCAGATAGCCAAGGTGAGACTCAGGAGCTCTGTTAAAACTGGGAACGTGGAAGTGCTAGAACATTTGGGTGTATATCTGTGAGTAAATACAGTATGTTAAACTTTTTTCATTTGTGTCTGTGATTTAGGGCATGTACTACCTAGAGGAACATCGCATGGTCCACAGGAACCTTGCTGCTCGGAACGTGCTGCTGAAAAGTGATTACATCGTGCAGGTTTCTGATTTTGGCGTTGCAGACCTGCTCTATCCTGATGACAAGAAATATGTCTACAAGGTATTGATCAATTATCACCACTAATATGTTTCAGTTTGAGTGTATAAAATATACAATATATTCCTGATTGGGGAATGACTCTTTAGTAAAACAAACATAAGTTACTGATGTCCAGTAAGTGTATCTCATACTAAATAGTTTCAGGAATGAAAACAAAATCAACCTGAGGAAATTAAAACAAAGGTAAACACAAACTGCAGTTTTTAAATGATAATGTTATTTATTGAAAGCAAAAAAAGTTCACACGACTGGACCTGTGTGAAAATGTATTTGCCCCCATAGTTACGAATTCTCCAAATATATGAAACTGCATTGATAATGTGGTTCAGCTGGAGTAGACGCAACCAGGCCTGATTACTGCAAACCCTGTTCAGTCACATCAACACTTAAATAGAACTGTTTCAACAACATGAAGTTGGTTAAAAGATCTTACCCAGTAACACATCATGGCAAAACTGAAAGAAATTCCAGAAATGATGAGGAAGAAGGTGATTGAAATACATCAGTCAGGGAAGGGTTACAAAGCTATTTCAAAGGCTCTGGGACTCCAAAAAAATGGCATCCATGGAAGAGAGGCGAGGCGAAAAACCAGTGCTAGCCCAGAAGAACATTAAGGCTCGTCTGAATTTCGCCAAAACACACCTTGATGATCCTCAAACCTTTTGGGAGAATGTT
>JANDJT010000050.1:2862801-2875382 GCA_024331685.1 Stegophilus panzeri
AATTGTATTCAAATGTTCAGAAACCCCCCCCCCCCCCCCAATTTACACACAAGCCACAAGTTCTCCGTAATTAACATTTCAAATTCATGAATGTTATTAATATGCAAACGGCTGACATCTTGGTTCAGTGTTCAGTTTGGCTTGTTAATCTGATCTTGTTTGAGTAAACGGCACCTTCTTTAGCATGAAGTGTATCTTTCCGAAATGTACACCACCACCACCAGTCAAATGTTTGGCTTCTCTAGAGTGAATAAATATCTGTCCTTGTCTTATAGACGACATTTTAATACAGTTGTCTGGTTGAAATTATTTTCTATGACAAATGTATATAATGATGATGAGTCTTTATTGATCAAGTATACATTAGAGTACAGTGAAATTCTTTTCTTCGCATATCCCAGCATGTTAGGAAGTTGGGGTCGGAGCACGGGGTCAGCCATGATACAGCGCCCCCTGGAGCAGAGAGGGTTAAGGGCCTTGCTCAAGGGCCGAACAGTGGCAGCTTGGCAGTGCTGGGGCTTGAACCCCCGACCTTCCGATCAGTAACCCAGAGCCTTAACCGTTCACTGCTGGTGAATTTAATGCCCATATATACAATACATTATTATCTGAATCGAAATGTCATTTTAATTGGATGTTTTTACTTGGATTGAAGTTCTCCGAACAAGTGGTGTTTTTATTCATTTAAAATTTAGGTGAAGCAGCCCAAATGTGCTCTTAAGAAATGCTTTCTTGGTGAAGTTCCCACATGAAGCCGGTCGAGAAGAGTGGGTTAAGAAATGGAAAACATGAAATGGATTTGATTTATCATTTTGTTCACTAATTAATTTATTTCATAGCGTCAGTGTTTTCATTATTATTCTGAACTGGCAGAAGTAAAAATGAAGTCCCTTAAAGGAGCTAGTCTGTGCAAACATTTCACTGGTTGTGTACACTGATTAAGGAAAAATCCACCCTGAATGACCTCCATATCAATATTTAAAATCAATATTTACTCTTCAGTTGGGTAACAGATTTCATAGATGGTTAAATTGAGTTAACATTTTTTGTTTGTTTGCTTGTTCAAACTTAAATTTTTTTTTTTTTTTTTTATTGACTCGTTAGTCTATTTTCAGTTTGGTTAACGGTTTTCTACATTACCCACAATGCTGTTCAACTACCTGCTGTTAGTGCTGCCAGTGGGAATCGGCCCTCGCTTCATTTCTACCTGAAGAGTGATGCAGCGGCGCTTTAGTCCCTTCGGTCTGTCTCATTCCCTCACCTCCTCTCAGGAAGATCAGCTTACACAGCTTCAGCTTCCATGCTAATACAGCCATCAATGCCATCAGCTCGTCATCTCGTAGGTTAACTAGAAGAGCTGAGTCTCTGCTGTTACTCCATCCAACGGCATCATATACAACAGCCGCATTGCATTCTGAAACTCTGAATCCGGCTGTGACCGTCACTGAAAAAAAAAAAAAAAATAGTAAATGAGAAAGTAGATCCTGCTCTCTTTTGTTTTTAGGAGCGAACAGCAAATCCCTACCGTTAGGTTTGAGATCCTTGAATTGATTTCCCCTTTGTGTCAGTGGAATACAAGTTACTAATGGGTGGGATTTTCATTTAAACACTGATCAACGTGGATAATGCACATGGATGGACCATTTGTTTACAAAATTAAAAACTGTTATTCAAGCTTTCTGAGATTGAGGTTTTTTAGGGCCCGAGCACTGCTGGTGCGAAGCCCTATTGGATCTGCTCCGTTTATTATTATTATTATTATTATTATTATTATTATTCCATTCTCAAATGAATCGCATTTTAGAGGGCCTAAACATACGCGAAATCTCACGAAACTTTGCAGACGCGTCAGAACCGGTGAAAATTTACATCTGATAAGGGTGCCAGAATTGGCCGTGACAAAATGGCTCGATAGCGCCACCTACAACGTTTCACCCATGTGTACGAAATTCGGTAAACATGTGTAACATTCCAATACGTACAAAAATGTCTCTTGAACCCATGTCCTAAACTCAACAGGAAGTCAGCCATTTTGATTTTTCCCTTAAAATTTTTTGCTACGTTTTTTTTTTTTTTTACCATTTTCAGGCTTCATACTTTAACAAACTCCTCCTAGAGATTTCATCAGATCGGCATCATATTCGGTCAGTCTAATCTAAAGGCCTTGATGATGCTAAAATGATACGGCGCGGGCGTGGCATTCTCACAGATGTCAATGTTTCACCATGAAACAGGAAGTTGTTATAAGTCAAACATACAATGTCCATTCTGCTCCAAACTTCACGTTTGATAAAAGTCCCGGCCTGAAGACATCTACATGCCAATAATCAGTTATAGTCATAGTGCCACCTGCTGCCAACAGGAAGTGACATGTTTTACACTAACTCAGACATAATGTTCAATCTGCACCAAACTTCACGTTTGATCCGAATCCTGCCCTGAAGACATCTACATACCAATATTCATTCATCATTACACCGCCACCTGCTGGCAACAAGAAGTGACACGTTTTACACTAATGTATTCCTAGCAACATATAAAATTATGCCAGCAAATTCTAAACATCCTAGCAACATGAAACATGCTAGCAACACTTAGCTAAGTGATAAAGCGTGCTATTACTGCTATTAAACAGGAAGTTGTTATAACTCAAACATACAATGTTCAATCTCTACCAAATTTCAGATATACGATATGAATCCTGACCTGAAGACATCTACATGCCAAGATTCAGTTATAGTCATAGCGCCACCTACTGCAAACAGGAAGTGACATGTTTTACACTGATGTATTCCTAGCAACATAAAAAAAAAAAAATATTTCAGCAAATTCTAAACATGCTAGCAACATCCTAGACATGTTAAAACATGCTAGCAACACTTAGCTAAGTGCTAAACCGTGCTATTATTGCTACTAAACAGGACGTGGTTATACATTTACATTTATTCATTTAGCAGACGCTTTTATCTAAAGCGACTTACAAATGAGAAAATACAAGCATATAAGTTATAACTCGAGCATACAATGTTCAATCTACTTCAAACTTCACAAGTTTGATAAACGTCTCGGCCTGAAGCCATCTACATGCCAAGATTCAGTTACAGTCATAGCGCCACCTGCTGCCAACAGGAAGTGACGTTTTTCACTGACGCATTCCAAGCAATATATAATAATATGTCGGCAAATTCTAAACATGCTAGCAACATGTTCCACCATGCTAGTACCACTTAGCTAAGTGCTAAAGCGTGCTATTAATCCCACGAAATAGGAAGGTGTTCTAACTCTCACGTTCAATGTTCAACCTGTACCAAACTTCACATATTTCACACGAATCCTGGCCTGAAGACATCTATATGCCAATATTCAGTTATACTTATAGCGCCTCCTGCTGGCAACAGGAAATGACACGTTTTACATCGTGATACACTCCTAACAACATATAAGTGCTAAAAGTGCTTTAAAAATATATAAATAAATAAATAAAATGGAATGGCATTCCCCTGGCAGAGCAGCCCCAACGTGCACCCGGGCCCGTTCGTCGCTGCTTGCAGCTTTAATTATATTCTGTATTTCTACTAAATACTAAGGCCTTAAGGCTTAAGCATACTCCGGCCGCACCAGCGCCATTGCCACTCTCGCGAGATTGAAAGAAATCACGTCTAGACATGACTTCTACTATCGCGAGAATGTGACGCTTCGAGTGTATAAAAGACCTCCGCTTCCGTCATGACGCTCTCTTGAAGTCGTTCCCTTCGCTTTTCGAGGTGAGAAAACTGCCGCTCTGTGCAAGTGCTTGTGGTTGCTAGTTTAATCCAAAGCAATCACGCTTAATTAAAGGCCATCCGTTAATATTTTCACCTTCTCTTTCTTTACAGAAACGTCTCCAACATGAGAGCGAAGGTAAGTGGGGATTTATCCGTGTTTTTTAACTGTACGAGGGTGAATTAGCATGCCGTCTCAGAACAATGTGGTTAAGTTCGTAACAGCGACCACTAATGTAATTGGCGAGTTATTAAGTGCTGGTAGTTCTTAGACTATATAAAAGTTTTAATGCTGATAGTTTGTTGAAGTATTAATGATTAAGAAAATAATTCAAACGCTTAACGGTCTGTTTTTAGATGAAACGGAGTTGTGTGTAAACTAGCAAGAGAAAGAAAATGGCGACTGTTTAGGACGCAACCGCCAGTAAACGCGTCGGAATTAATGCTCATGACTCTAGCGGGGTAGAATAACAGTTTAGCACGGATGGTATACACTTTACGATATTATGGTATTAATGTCCTTTTTTTAAGCTTTTGCTTGGTATCCGAATTGGTCATGTTCGTTACTTAGCATTAGCTTTTCCGCAGCGTGGTGCTGCGACATACTGAAGCCTGGAGTCGACTCACAGAAACACAACTCGATTCACTTGCGTCTACGAATCTCTGTGCGGTCACCGTGCTTATTGTGCAACTGTATCTAACCGTGTATACTCCTTAAATTGCTGTTTTGGAGATTTGTGTACATGCTTGGGCAACGCGGTCCAGCTTAGAAGTGTTTTGGTCATGAATCGACTCATTCCGTGCTAATAGAAGTATTCTGAGCCGAAATTGACTCAATTGAGTTGACTCAGTGTATAAGCCTGTCTACATGTGCTATTAATGCCATAAGCCTATTTTGTGGGGTTCTGTATACTTCCACTGTATGCTTTTGTTTTTGAAATGCCGGGTTCTCATACTTTTTGCTTTTCTCTCAGTGGCGGAAGAAGCGCATGCGCAGGTGTGTACTTTTCTTATGTTTTCATTATTGAATGTGTGTCTGGCTTGGAGGGGAGAAAATCTGAATGTCCTTGTCATCTCCAGGCTGAAGCGTAAAAGGAGAAAGATGAGGCAGAGGTCCAAGTAAACTACAACCTATCTGCTGCATCTGAGATTCTGTTCATCTTGGATTTGCTTTGAGAGTCTTATTGGGGAAAAGTCCAACTGAAGAGGTGCTGTCCATCTGCTGTGAAGACAGTCCAGTTTGACTGAGGAAACTTCCATCTCCAGGCTGTCCAGTTGGATGTTGGACTTGACCTTGCTAGGCTCTTTTGGACTTTCAAGGCTTGCCAGTGCAGCGTTTCTTTTTTCTTTTTTTTTTTAATACCTATCCAATAAAAGTTTGGTTTAAAATGTACTCTGTGCTCTTTCTGAATGATTTAAAGGGTGCCTTAGGTATGGAAGACTAGGAATCATTTCATTGGGACAGTTTTTTTTTTTTTTTTAGGAAATATGAATAATTTACAGCAAATTACAAGACACTATGGGACCACCTGAATACTTACTAACATATTAAGGTTAGTTAAGTGTTAGTTTAATGTCCGCTGCTGTGCATGAAGCACCCGATGTTGGGATGCAATTCTGCTAATCCATCCTCCTATGCATGAGAGTTGAAGCAATATTGAATGTGCTGTTTGGATTAAGGTAGCTGCTGATTTGGCCATGCTAATAGATGAGCAATCTATCTATTCGTATTATCTAGCTTAATGGGCTGGGCCTGGATTTGTGTGTAATTAACATGCATGCACGAGGTTCCATTTACCTCCAGATTCTTAAGTGACTGTGCTTCCCCCCCCAGCTGGTTCAGGATTTTAAGGCAGATGTTTGTTTTTGAATGAATCTGCAGCTTCAAGGTTTTTGTTTTTTTTTTTCTCTTCTGAGTTATACTAGACATTCCTGACCAATGTTATTTACGATCAGTGTTAATGTAACTGCAGAATGCCCCAATCAGGTCTCAGTCCTCACCAATTGAAAAATTATGATATGGGAAATGGACAAACTTTTTGCCTGTTGATTGCTCCCTGCAGTGGCCATTTTACTAAATGTTCCAGTACTGGACCTGTTGTGACTGCAAGCTGCTGTGGGTAATGTGGCCACCTCACAGCTCCGGGGTCCCTGGTTTGATCCTGAGCTCGGACTGTTCTGCGTGAAAGCATGTTCGTCCTATGTTTATGTGGGTTTCCTCCCACTTTGCAAAAACATGCAGGTAGGTGGATTATCTTTGCTAAACTGTTCATAGTTGTGAATGTGTGTATATGCTGCCCTGAAATGGACTACAGTCCAATCCAGAGTGAATTCTTGCACCTTGAACCTAGTATATTATGAGTTTTCACTTATGAATTGTCCAAGGGCAAAAACAAAAATTAATAGGTAAATGCAGACTTCTATACATGGCATTCCATTTGTTATTGATTAGTGTTTCTGTGTGATTTCGGAGTAACATTGGGTTTGCTTATAGCAGTTTTGGCAACCTTGCTACTGACCAAATGTGATCACAAGAGGTCAGTGTGAACACATTTAAGACTTAAAGAGAACAAATCACACTTGAGACAGATGAGGCAAATAAAAAGGGGTTTATTGCTAAAGTGAAAAGGTTTTTTTTTTTGTTTTGTTTTAAACTGTTTTCTAAAATTCTCTCTGCAAATGTTTATTGGTAATGTGTTCCAGATATTTGGTGCATATTGATTACACAGGTAGATGTTGACCTGCTAGGGCATTACTGTCTGTCACACCTTCTCTAAAATATATTAACACAGTGTTGTGTGGTACAAAAAAGAAAAGATTATTGAAGTGAATTATTTAAATTGTCATTATTTTAACAGCTGTGACTGCTCTAGTTTGTTTAGCGTTCATCACTCCATCTGTCCAAGACTTTTATACTTGTGGTACGGTTAATTTGTGTGTACATTACCATGAAATTCTATGTACTCAGGAGACTCATTTGCTCTCAGTGGAATCAGTCAACACAACAGGTGCCTCACAGTTTACAAGCTTTCTGGTGAAATCGAGAGAAACTTATTACTGGTTTGATTGTAATCGAGGCAAACCTGTAAAGTTTATACGACAGTCTTGCTCTTATAATTAAATGCATACGCAGTATAAATGTGTTAGATGCCATTTCTAAAATAATAGAAATGGACACATAAAATATCTAAATTTATATAAGAGCAATTTTCTCCATGATGCAGTCAATAATTTTAATGAAAATGTTTTGTAAAGCTATAGTATATTTCTTTAACATGCATTTGTTTTTAAAATTGCATATTGTTGTGACTTGCCAGATGTTTTTGTGACTAGTTTAACAGATCCTGAGCCTGCAGGCCCTTTTTGACTCAACGCATACATTTTTCCATCCACTGACGACACTTAACAGTGCAGCTTGTCACATGGTTCTAGTGTGTAAACACCTCCAGCGCACTTCTAATGTCAAAGGGGGGGAAAAAGCCCTCTATTCACTGTAAGCCTAGGCACTGAGACAGTTTTCAGGAAGCTTGTTTATCCTTTCATCTGCACAATAAAGGATATTGTGTATAATCTCATTGAGAGACGCCACATGTTTAGGCTTGGGCAAACTGGTAGGTGTAAAGACCTAGATTTGATGGGATGAACTTGTAAAACTTTGCATATGCATGCTGGTCAAGATCCAAGCTCAATAATTAAGTTAACACACTGTTAGGTCCTGTACAGACTCTTAAGGTCCCTAGTGTATGAACAAACTGAATGTACCACTTTTAAGGTCCAATAATGAGAGAAATTGCATCCTTTAGTTAAAAAATGTATCATTAAGAGTAGCATCCCATTGAAGCATTTATAACCTGAAAGAGAAAGTTTAGTACTTTTTCAGACTCAAATCCATAGAAGTTATTTCTGTTTGCCATGAAAGTCCCATTACACAGGAAGTGACTTAAAGGTCATTTTTGATTTTTCAAATTTAGTTTCAGGCTCATTAAAGGGTTCTGTATCTTTTCTGAAGGACTCTAATAAAAGACAAAAAGCTGGCGTGGTTAAAGATTTTATTGCAGGTGTGATCCTGCTTGTTTGGAATGAAAACCAGCAGCCATTTAGGCTCTTTATAAATGATACAGGCCATCCCTGAACAAGTTCCACACTGTACTGACACTTAATCTACGTCCAAAGCCCACAATGAAACCCACTCCAAACAGACCTGCCCATCAGCCTGCCCTAGCTTCAGAAGACCTGAAAACCCCCCAACAAAAAACAAAAAAAAAAACATTGGCCTGTTGATGTCCTCCAGTCCTGCAGCAACCATTTTAATAAATGCTCCAGGACTGGTCTAACAGTTGTGATGGCAAGCTGCTGCTTAGTTGTCCTTTGCCCGTAATTATAGTTATAAATTGGGTTCGGTCAGTAATCAATTTTTAGTGCAAAATTTGAGTACGCAGTGGGTAACACTTCCACCTCACAGCTCCAGGGGCCCTGGTTCAAACCTGAGCTTGGGTTACTGCCTGGGTGAAGGCATGTTCTCCATGTGTTTGCCTGGGTTTCCTCCAGGGTCTCTGGTGTCCTACTACTATCCAAAAACATCCAGATTTGTCTACACTAAATTGCCGTTAGTTGTGACCGAGTGTGTGTGTGCATAGTGCCCTGTAATGGAGTAACATCCTTCTCCCACCTTGTGCCTAGTGCTACCAGGGTTGATTCTGGATCCAATGCAAAGTAACATTGGGTTTCTTATGGCAGATTTTGCAGAAAATGTTTAGACTTGGGCAACTGGTTCATGGAAAAAACATAACTAGAAATGGGCACTGGGGCAGAACTAGCATGATGTAGCTGGACCCGTAGCACTATCCATCTGTTTTCTATACCGCTTATCCTACTGGGTCACAGGGAACCCTGTGAATCCCAAGGAGCATCGGGCACAAGGCGGGGCACACCCTGGGCAGGGTGACAAACCATCGCAGGGCACAATCACACACCCATTCATACACTACGCACACACCATTCAGCCTACCGTGCATGTCTTTGGGCTGGTGGAGGAAACCCTGCAACACGGGGAGAACATGCAATTCCACACACACAGGGCAGCGAATTGAACCTCCAGCCATGGAGGTGTAAGGCGAACATGCTAACTACTAAGCCACCATGCGCCCGGGCACTAATTCTAATTAATTACTGACTCCACATTGTGAAAGTGTGAAAAAACATAACCAACAGTTACATAATGCATTTTAACCCCTTTCGCTTGTTCCTTCCACGTTTTTAGAAGTAAACAATGAAAGATTTCTGCTTCGTGGTTACAATATGCTTTTCTTTTATATCTAATATATTACATCTATAACTTTATTCATGAAATATTACATTCTCTTGTGTTAATGTTGTGGAATTTGAACTACTATTTGGTGAAAGGAAAGCCTGCTGAATGGCCAACAGGTGAGTAACCTGACTGGCTTAGCTGTTATTTAGTCATGGCTGCTGTGCAAGTATTTGCATATAGTGCTATTTAAGGCATTAGACACAGGCAACAGGTTTAGAATAGTGCAATGGGTGCAAAATAGTGTCTGGGTGAATTACTTGTTGCTTAGTATCCTTGCTAGTTTTCAGCTTTGCTGTGATAGTGTTGAATATTAAGCAGGTGTAGACTATACTATACTACTGTCCATAACAGGGCTACAATATTATTGAATGTTTGCAACATTTTAAGGACGTGGAAGTATACTCATGCAAATACTTAATTTGGAAAAGCAACATGAGTAGGGCTCCCTGGGATAGGCTCCAGGTTTTCCCCGTGACCCTGAAAAGGATAAAGAGGTATAGAAGATGGGTGGAACATGAGTAGGGCTCAAACGTAAGGCTTGTGTCTGAATATATGTTTAGATGTGCTTATAGAGAATTAAATTGTATCAGAATTAAAACACAATGCATAGAACAAACAAAAAATTTTACTGAAGCCAAATCTAAAAGTCTAATAATGGGGATTTGGGAGGATTTGTTATGAACATAATTTCAGTTTATTTATTAACATCATGCTCCCAAAAAAAAAAAATGCAGGTAGCTAGGTATAGACCAAGAAAATACTCATCCTGGTTAACCTATTGCTTTCCTTATCGATATCTACAAATTGACCACTGTTAATTTTTATTGCTTTGAGAAATGTATGGGACTAACCAACACCTATAATCTACATCAAGAACCTATGATGCTAGATAGATCGGTCATTCTTACTGGGGAGGTGCCTATAATGGACGTGTTTTGATAGTTCAATTTGGCTTTCAGTGCCACAGTGTCCTCTGTGTTGTAATTGTAAAAACATTATGTAGCCTATTGAACATTCCTGCAAACAATTTGTAAGCATCGAGACTTGTATGCCTAAAGTTTCTGAGATAGATCTATACAGGGGTGTTTGAAAGTTTGTGAACCCTTTAGAATTTCCTATATTTCTGCATAAATATGACCTAAAACATCATCACATTTTCACACTAGTCCTAAAAGTAGACAACGAGAACCCAATTAAACAAATGAGACACAAATTATTATACTTGGTCATTTATTTATTCAGGAAAATGATCCAAATTGTACATATATGTGAGTGACAAAAGTATGTGAACCTCTAGGATCAGCAGTTAATTTGAAGGTGAGATTAGATTCAATCGTCAATAGGATGGCGATCAGGTGTGAGTGAGCGCCCTGTTTTAATTAAAGAACATGGATCTCTCAAAGTCTGATCTTCACAACACATGTTTGTGGAAGTGTATCATGGTACACAAAGTAGATTTCTGAGGACCTCAGAAAAAAAAAAAAAAAAGAGTTGTCGATGCTCATCAGGCTGGAAAACCATCTCTAAAGAGTTTGGACTCCACCAATCCACAGTCAGACAAATTGTGTACAAATGGAGGAAATTCAAGACCATTGTTACCCTCCCCAGGAGTGATCGACCAATAAAGATCACTCCAAGAGCAAGACGTGTAACAGTCTGTGAGGTCACAAAGGAACTCAGGGTAACTTCTAAGCGACTAAAAGCGTCTCTCACATTAATGTTCTCTTAACACCTGAAATGATGGATGGTCTGCAACTGTTTGATGTAGCCTACAGATCTCTAGCTATAGATGTTGATGTATTTCTTGTTTAAAAAAAAAAAAAAAAAAGAAAGAAAAGAAGGAAGCAACAAGCAAACAGTGCACGAGCTTGTGAAAGCCCGCCCCGACACGCCCGCGCGCAGAAAGAAACTCTACTCCAAATTATTATTCCAGCGCAGCCACGTAGTGCACGAGCCAACTCCAGTCCATACTCAGCCAAATCGCTTTTTACAATCAAAGCGCAAATGATCGCACGAGCAACACCTTTCCGTTGGTGAAGGAAAAGGTAGCGGGTGTATTAGTTATTTATTTTTCTTTTACGGGAAGCGGCGATGCAGCAGGAGGATGCGGGGCCGCGCGCTGGCGCAGAGGACTCTCCTGGTCCAGACACCGCGGGCAAGCAAGCCGTTTCCGTGCTGCTTTCTTTCGTGAAGTGCCTCGGCGCACTGCTGCCGGTCTACCTGGCTGGATATTTCGGCTTCAGCCTCACGTTGGTCCTCTTCGGCCTCGCTGTGTACATGGGATGGCAGCAGCACCGTGAGAGAAAGCTTCACCGCCTGCACGGCGCCATGTATTTTCAGGAGAATGAGCAAGATTTAACCACAACACGAGTGTTCAAGAGCAAACGGGAATTACCGTCATGGGTAAGGCTTTATATATGGTTTAAACATGGATTCTACACCATACGCACTCGTGTGTGTGTGTGGGGGGGGGTTGGATGGGGTAAACATCTGCCAAACATCTCTCAGCTGCTTCAAGTCAGTTTCCAGACCCACATACTCATCTGTACATATGAATGTCTTGGTTTTCACGGCCAGGGCATTTCTAACGGCTTTCTAACAGAGCATCTAACGGCTCATCTAATGAGCATGCTTTTTAAATCAATCTTTATTGAATAATTTCATATCAAGTTCCAATCACACATTCACATTATTACAAGGTTATACAATTAAGCCGCGCTCGTCATACATTTACATATATTTACAGAATATTTACATTTGACCAGACATTTTCCACATTTTTTAGCATTCCATGTCCGTGCATGCTTATTTCTCATTCTGTTGTCCTATGGCTTACCTCACCATTATTCACAAGTCAGTCCTGTAAGAAGGTTCATACACTATTTGAGGACATACACCTATCAATAATGTGTATATAATAATTAAAGAATAATCATCATCATCATCATGAATGCCGGAACTAAGTCGGTTCGGTAGTGCCGTAATCCAGTTCACCGAATCAGTGGACGATGGTGGACGTCCAGTTCTCGTTCACAACAGTGTTAGGCGCATGGTGGCTTAGTGGTTAGTACGTTTGCCTCACCTCTAGGGATGGGGGTTCAATTCCTGCTGTGGCCCTGTGTGTGCATGCGGGGGTTTCCTCCGGGTACTCTGGTTTCCGCCCAACTCCAAAGACATGCATTTACAGAATAATTACGTTTGACCAGCCATTTTCCAAATTTTTAGCATTCCATGTCCATGGATGCTGATTGGATGGATCAGCATGGATGCCATGGATCCACGGATGCTGATGCCATGGAGGCTGATTGACATCAATCCTGGGATAGGCTCCAGGTTCCCTGTGACCCTGTAGGATAAGCAGTATAGAAAATGGAAGGATGGCAACAGTGTTACATGGCAACATATGCTTGCCATGTTTCCTGTTAAAGTCCATTGCAACCTTGCGACCCAGCCATGAGAATGATTTCAATACGTTCAATACATTCTTTTGGCAAGGCATTCTTAAAGGC
>JANDJT010000050.1:2875482-2903052 GCA_024331685.1 Stegophilus panzeri
GGGTTCAGAGGGAGAGCAGCAGCAGGTGCAGAGTGTGCAGGTAAGTACAGAGGACAATGTAGCAAAGGAGAAGAAGGGCATAAACTAAGTATGAAATACTTTTTGGAAGACATTTTGCTTAAAGGGGTATTTCCGATGTATGGAGACTATGCCTTGAGACTTTTGAGACACCCTGTAATCATCCCATCACCCATCTTCACTTTTTCTTATTACTACACATTATTACTTAAGGTTTTCCGTAATCCAGTTCACCGAATCATGCAGTATTAGTACGTCAAGGTGTTTATAACATCATCACATTGTGACCTTGTTCGTATGATATGGTTTCATCTGCCATTCAACCTTCAGTCAACTCAAATAAAACCATATAATACTATGGTTATGACACTGTGGGCATCTTAAATCTATTGAATATGTCTCTTGAAAGTGATAAACTGACAGCCTCAAGGGTAAGCGGTGCAAGGCTTTTTAAGGTTATAAACACATATTTAGTCAGCTTGCATTACTAATACTAGATCATCACTGTTCTGTCTGTCAGAACATCTTGACATGAAGCTGGAGGTGCTGACCATCCACAAATCGAGCTGATAGACACTTTTGTCCTGCTCTTCACCACACCCATTCTCCCAATTGTTTTTTCACATCACATGCTCTGGGTCATAAGTTTTAATTCTGCTCTTCTATGTCCTCTCCTCCCCCATTCCACATTAATGCCATCACATTTCACAGCCTGCCAGATCCTGGCTATATTTGGACATCTAAGGATCAGAGCACGGCTTATGAGCTACAGCAAGGGATGTGCAAAATCACATCAAAATTCTGCTCTAAAAAGGTGGGTGTATCAATCCCTGGAGATACGGATACTTTAAATGTCCAGATATGGCCAGGATCTGGCCAGACCGTGGAATTTCATGGTTAATGTGGAATGGTAGGGAAAGATCAGCATTTGAAGCAAGAATGAGAATAGAAGAGCATATTTGAATTTATGCCACATTGCCACACTTCCTTTCTCTAACCATACCCACTTCTGGTTTCACTTCTAGTTTAAATTGAATGTTACATTACCACTTGGTGTTCCCTACACTCTAAGAACAAGGGCTTCTTCACGGTTTGTTGAAGGGTTTGTTGGATAATTAACACTGTAAGGATTCTACATGGAACTTTAAGGGTTGCTTAGAGGAACATCCAGAGAACCTTTAAAAGTTCTAAACTTTCTTATGTAGTTCAGAGAATTGCCAGTTTTAGTCTAAGCTTTAACCCCAAACAATTATGACTACTGCCCTTATTTGCTTGCTGTGCTGCTCTTAAAGAAGAATTTGTATGTTAATCTCTATAATTGCCATCTCCGATGACATCCAAGATTTAATTTGTAGTGAAATTACTGAGTCTGAGCTTTTTGGTTTATATCCATTTCATCAACATGGCCTGTTTTCGCTTTGGTTAACAGTTTTCCTGCATTACTCACAGTGAAATCCGACTACCCACAGAAAGCGGTGCCAGGGTGATCTAGCCCTTGCTTTATCTCTACCTAAAGGGGCTGACGTAGAAGCACTTTAGTCCATTAGTCGAGCCAGCTCATCTGTACACTCTGCTCAAACAGTACAGTTATAGTTTTTAGGTCAGAAGATTTTCAAATCCATGGATGTAGAAGATCTGGACTTTTGTGTTTGGCAGTTACCTATCAAGTTCAGTTCACACACATCATGACTTCATTGTAACGGTCATGTTGATGTTTTTTAGTACAAAATTCAGTTAATATGGTTACTTTTTTTTTATATTTTATATTAGAATGAATTCTCTGGATTAATTATCCAGGGGTCTGTGCAGCATAGCCAAGGAATTTAGTTAATCACAACCCACCATTATATTATCATTTATAGCTATTAACCTCTTTGATTGGTCCATTGAATTGAATGGGTTTAATCAAAACAACATTAACCCCAAAATAAGTTGGCCTAATATATTCTGCTGGTGGAAAGCTCTATGGTTCTAATAAAACAGACAAAATATTTATGTACACATGTTCAATAATGTTCATGAAATAAATCTCTACTTATCTTTTTTACTATGATTTAAATCGTCCCTGGCTGCAAACAAATTGCAAACTCCTGACTTGGAGGAACTAGTTATTATCTCAATTCTAATCTCATGACTTCCTGAGAAGCAACATGTATTTATTTTGCTCTTCCTTTGACCATGTTGAAATGTCACATCATCTGACTCCTCACCAAAAAACAGCCCTGTTTTGTACAATGTGCTAACATGGAATGCTTATTTACAGGTTTGTGCTTGTTGTTTTATACAGGTGAGTTTCCCAGATGTGGAGAAAGTTGACTGGCTTAATAAGGTATGTTATAAAACTAGTATATACATTTGCCCGTGTGCGTGCAAAATGAAATGTACAGAAATATGTTAATATGTTGCAATGCTTGGGTAAAGTTTTATTGTCCCCCGAGTCTCCTTATCTTATGGGCCAGTCTTTCTATTACAGTATTACAGTATAAGTATAGTCAGAGCTCTTTATTTGCACTCACAGACTCTATTGCTCTGTTGGAAGGACATAATAAACTGTACAAAGCAGTGATTGTAGCGAGGTCTGGTTTTTCACCAGCTCACTCTAATTCAAGGCCTTTCTATCCTTCTTTCTCTCTCTCCAGCACATGATCTTTCCTGAACGTCTCTTTGATATCACCATTTAGTCCCGTCGCTTTTTCTCCCGTCGCTTTTGAACCACACACAGTTTATGTACAACTCAAACATGTCCTGTATAATAAAGATTTTATGACCCTTTCTGGGGAAAAACCTTTTGCGTAAGACCAGTAGTATATAAATTACATTTTTAGACCTTTTTTATTTGAGTGATTTCAGAGGAGCTTATAGAACAAGCAGTGTTTAAAGTTGGAAGAACTATAGGAGATTCACAGTATATATTACTCACCATCATAGTTTTTAGTACACAAGTGTCATGTTTTTGTAAAGGACTATACCACGGCACTGTTGAATTCTCGATTCCGATCAGTCAGAAGGTGTTTATTAACTTTCTATAACAGAACAGCTTGGACACTAGTTCCGGCTGCAAGGTTAAATTCGATGGCAGGATAAATTTGATCGTTTCTATGGTAACAGCTTAAATAGGGACAGTCCTCGTAAACGGATTGGAAAAAAAAAAAAAAAAAAAAAAAAGCATGTGAAATCATTGGTATGATTGTGGAGATGTTTATTTAGAATTTTTGGAAGAAGTCTAGAGGAGTGTGAGGACTAGTGGTTAGCACGTAGGCTTTGCACCCCCGGGGGGTGGGAGTTTGAATCCTGTCTCCGCCCTGTGTATGTGGAGTTTACATGTTCTCCCTCGTGCTTCGGGGCTTTCCTCCAGGGGTTTACTCCTGTTTCCTCCCCAAGTCCAAAAACATGTTTGTTGGCATTTCCAAATTGTCCGTAATGTCTGAATGGGTGTGTAATGGGTTGGCACCCTGTCCAGGGTGTCCCTGAGCTGCCTGAGATAGGCTTTAAGCTCCCCAACAACCGTATGTCGGATAAGTGGTATGGAAAACAGATGGATGGATGGTTGGATGGAAGGAGTCTCTGGTGTCAGCACTTTGTATCAGTCTTCTGTTTTCTGGCTTGGGAAAGTCTTGTGGTTTCTCAATAATCAGCACGACATTCTCACCACCCTGTCGCTAATTATTTTTCTATAATAGCACAACGTTGCTTGTACTAAATAGCTAAATACTAAAAATAGCTAAAAAGCTAAATACCACTGCAGTGGTAGCACAAAGTAGCAGAAGTATTCAATCATGTTGAGCACAAATTATAAGAGCCTTCAGTAAGACAATGTATAATAAGTTTTCTCTTGTATCTGACCACCCTGTTTCGTACAAATCGAAGGTAAATTTTCAGGTTTACCAATAAAGTAGGTATTTACGGTAAATTATTGTAGTATCTTACATGGTATAAAATAACACACAGTCCAGTACATTTGCTCATTTGGAGGACACTTTAACAAGAAGTGACTTACAACCCATCTGAAAAGTTAAGGGTCTTGATCAAGAACCTCAACATAGCAGTTGGGTGTTACCCCAGATCTTCTAATCTGTAACTCAATGCCTCAACTCAATGCCTTAGTTTAGTCTCCTAAACTAGCTCAACCAGCTTACATGGATTCAACCAATTCTACCACTGAATGAATGCGCACTAAAAGATTGCATCGACGCAAGGCAGGTTAGTTGTGTTACTTGTAGCGGTTCTGAAGTTAAGACTTTGAGTTGTAGAGCAGAAAGTTGTGTCTTCAGATGTGTGTGGTTTTAACAGCATCAGCTAAATGAGCACATGTACTGGATTATGTGTTATTTTATATTATGTAAGGTATTTCAGTACTTTACTTTAGTACTGTAACCCTGTACAACTCTGTAGCCAGTAAATTACTGTAAAATTTACAGGAATTTTTTATTATTTATTTATTTTTACAGTGTTGTAGCACCTTTTTAAGATGAATTTGCCATGTAGAAATAACATTTTGCAGGTGATTAGTATCAATATATCTTTATTCCCCTTAGCAACAAACCTCAAACCTCACACTCCAGAAGTGACACAAGTCTAAAAGAACTTTTGAAAAGCTTTGAAAGTTTTTTTTTTTTTTTTTTTTTTTTTTTTTTTTTTGTGATTAGGGGGTCGCTGGCAGTCTCACTGAGCATTCTTAAGTTTTGACTGTAGTCATGGTCGAAACTGATATGCCAGTATTTTTGGAATAACTGGCTAATGATTAAAGATTGACACTCGTCAGGAACACGGTGTGAAGGACATGGTTATGCATTGCTCTGTATATGTGATTCAGAGGAAATAATTCTTAGTTGCGACTGAGGAAGTTGTCTTTGTGGTTATGGTGACAGGATGTTGTAGATATGATGGGTGGTTAAAGAGATGTACAGATGCTATATCGCTTAAATTTTCATTTATATATTAATTTTGATAATTAGAAATGATGTCCTGATACTGCATCAGCACTTATTATAGGGTAGGTTTTTTTATTAGCATTAGAAATTACCCTTTTAGTCTATGGGACTTAAAGGTTAATACGTGGTTAACACTTACAGTTAAAGTCATCACTGCATTGCTTAATATAGGGGTGTAAGTTGCACAGCAAGCGTTGCACCATTTTCTCAATTCTTTATTATTATTATTATTATTATTATTATTATTATTAGTACTTCGTTATTCATCTTTAAGCATATTATTTGATACCTATGAAGTGTTTAACTCCTGTGAGTTCCTGTGGGGCTGTGCAGAGGTATACTCTGCTCAGCCACTTTATGGAACACCTGTATACCTGCACATTCATGTAATTATTCAATCATATGTCAGCAGTGCAATGTATCAAATCATGCATGTACAGGTCAAGGTAAAAAAAACAAAACCAAAAAAAAAAAAACATTATCTGGTCTTTTTCCAATCTTCAACTGTCCAGTTTCGGTGAACCTGTGCCCGCTGTAACCTCAGATTTCTGTTCCTGGCTGACAGGAGTGGAACCCTGCTATTGTAGCCCATCTGCCTTGAGGTTCAGCATGCCATGCATTCTGAGATGCTTTTCTGCTCACCATGGTCATGAAGAGGTGTTATTTGAGTTACCGTAGCCTTCAGCTTGAAATGCTCTGGCAGTTCTCCAATGACCTCTCTTGTAAGGCGTTTCTGCCCGCAAAACTGCTTCTCGTTGGAGCTCAGTGGTTTTTGTTTTCACACCATTCTGTGTAAATTCTAGGGAATGTTGCGTGTGTGTGTGACAAGCCCAGATCAGCAGTTTCTGAAACATGCAAACCAGCCCATCTGGAGCTCTCAACCATACCACTGTTAGTCACTGAGATCACACTTTTTCTCCCAGGCTGATTATAAGCCATTAAAGGGATTTCACAACAAACCTAAGCATCCTTCCCAAGCCACTCCCTTCCACTCCCCTAAGACATACAGTAAATGCATGCATTAAGAGACTTAGCAATGCCTACATGTACTGAATTTGTAGAATTAGGTCAAGTAACTGCTTAGCATAACATACTGTGTGAAATATTTACCAGCTAACCTTTTTTCATGCTTTTTAAATCTCTCAGGTTTGTTGAGAAGCCGTAGGTGTGAATGAGTGTGTAAATGTGTTGGACTGGTGTCCCATCGAGGGTGATTTCCTGCCTCACATCACAGTGTTCTTGTTATAGCAGACGAATGAATGAATGAATGAATGAATAAATGAATTGCATATTCAGGAACAGTCACAGAGATACACTACAGTATATTGTCAAATGTTTGTGGACACCTGACCAGTCAAAACCATATATTGTTCTTCCCCAAACTCTTGCCACAAAATTGGAAGCACACAATTGTACAAGATGCCTTTGTATGCTGTAGCATTACGATATCTCTTCACTGGAATTAAGAGGCCCAAACCTGTTCCAGCATGACGATGCCCCTGTGCACAAAGACATGTTTTGCCAAAGTTGGTGTAGAAGAACTCTAGTGTCCTGCACAGAGTCCTGACCTCAACCCCACTGAACACCTTCGGGATGAACTGGAACGGATCGTGGAATGAACACAGATCCCCAAAGCCACATTCCACAATCTAGTGCGAAGCCTTCCCAAAAGAGTGGAGGTTACTATAACAGCAAAAGGTGACTAAATCTGGAATGGGATGTTCAACAAGCACATATGACTCCTATGGACAGGTGTCCATAAACCTTGTTCATATAGTGTATCTTTTCACAGAACCTCCTATTATGAATTCAGCATTCAGATTGAACAGATAATATGTTCTAAATCGATACAAATACAAAGTTGTGTGTGCGGGAGGTTTTTTACTTTCGTACAGGTGCAAGTGAGCGCCCAGATCTGAAACTTGCAGGACAAAAAAATTACACGGTTGCATGATGCATTTTCAAAATGTATTTATGACATCCTGACACTGCTGGCATTTCTACCTCTGGGATTTTTCCTTGTATTTGTCAGTGTTTCCATGGACATAATGGGATCTTAAAACAAAACAAAAAACAACTTCCTGTTTAGGCCACACCTACTTTGGGTTTAAATCTAAATACAGATACAGATGTGAATATTTGGAGCACTGAGCCAATACAGACACAGACAAGGATACTAACCAGATACACCTAGTGTTACACCCCTTATTAATGATATAATAATGTAAAAACAGTGTAGCCAAAGTGTTTGGGTTTTTTTTTTTTTTTGGTTTTTTTCCCCCCCAAAAAATCTATTCCAGACTATTTAACTAACAGATAATGGCGAAAACGTTCTCGAAATCATTTTGTGGATGCCGCAGTCTTGTATACCACGTGATGTCATCCTCCCTGAGAAATCTGATATCATGTTATACAGGAAACCAAAATATCAGAAACCAACATTTTGCTGATGTTGCAGTAGATGTTGCAACTTGATCTAAAGTCATAATCAGATACCATGGAAAACAGAAAGCTGCAAAGTTAGCTAAAGCTTATCATATCTTGAATTTTTCATTATTTTTGGTGCTTATTATGCTTACATTCCACAGTCACTGAGGTCACATTTTGTCCCCATTCTGATGGGGAAGTGGTAGCTCACTGTTGATGGGGATATGAGTTCACTGTTGTCCCTTGAGCAAGGCCTTTAATCCTCAAAGGTCTTCTGGATAAGGGTGTCTGCCAAATGCTGTACTGTACTGTAATGTTTGATGTCAATATTAACTGGTTTTGACCTGGAGCTGCATAGCTGCGTTGCTCTGCTGTTACATGATTGGCTGAATTTAATAACAACCAAAAAAAACCTTATTTCGAGGTGCAGTGTGCCAGGAGTCTGCTTTATAAGGCTGTGTTAATGTAAATGCATTAAAAAATAAATGACAGGCGCCTTGCAGAAGTTGGCTAATACAACAAGATCGTGTTGAATCTCTAAAGCCACTCCTTTCAACTCCCCTAAGAGTAGATACATGCATGAAGAAATGTAGTAATGCCTATACATTCTGAATTTGGAGAATTTGGTTGGTGTGTAACTGCTTGGTTGGATCAAACTTGAGAAGCATCATGTCTAACTAGCCAAATGTTTTATATCAATGATATTGTGTAGATCCTGAAGCAAGCATGGCCTTTTGTGGGCCAATATTTAGAGAAGCTTCTGGTGGAGACGATTGCACCCTCGATCAGATCCTCCAACGCTCATCTTCAAACATTTAGCTTCACCAAAGTCGACCTGGGTGACAAGGTGCCAGTCTCTTATTGATTTAACTTGCTTCATAATATGCTCGTTATTCTTCATATTCATGGATATTAATGGAAAATAAGCTTTTAAAACTGTTTGGACAGCCTTTGAAGGTGGTTGGAGTGAAGGCCCACACTGAGCACGATAGACGTCAGGTGTTGCTGGACCTGTATATCAGGTTAGTCTAACTAACTAACTAATTAACTAACTAACCTTCACTTGCTGGAGTTAATTATATGAAGAGAAATGCCTACTGCATAGGTGTGAATTGCTGCTGCTACCGCTCTTTTTCTAGCTATGCTGGCAATGTGGAGATCAATGGGGAGGTGAAGAAGTACTTCTGCAAAGCTGGAGTGAAGGGAATTCAGGTAAGGGTCTAGGGAATGGTAGTAGAACATCTTTTTCACGAAAGGGTCTCACAAATGTTTTCTCTGCTACTTCAGTTGCATGGAAAGCTGAGGGTGATCCTGGAGCCGTTGATTGGAGATGTTCCTCTTGTTGGAGCAGTCACAATGTTCTTCATCCGGAGGCCTGTGAGTTTTCCCCAAGATCTGTATATTTTTAGTATAGTTTTAGTTAACATTTTAAGAAACAACCAAAATGTAGTTTTAGAAGTTATGTAACTAGGAGGGCATGGTGGCTTAGTGGCTTAGCGTTTAGCACGTTTGCCTCGGACCTCTGGGGTTGGGGGTTCGAATCCCACCTCCGTCCTGTGTGCGCAGAGTTTGCATGTTCTCCACGTGCTTTGCTGGGTTTCCCCCCTTTAGTCCAAAGGTGTGTTGTAGGTTGATTGGCATTCCTAAATTGTATCAATGGGTGTGTGTGATTGTACCGTGTGATGGGTTGGCACCAGATCCATGGTGTCAACAATGAAATGTACTAATATTGGGAAATAATCAACGCCAGGGTGGTGTGAGGACAGTTACCACTCTGAAGTCTATTATTTTCCTATAATTTGACCAGTGGTGATTTATTCCTCTTATATGGCAGCATTTTGCAAATATATATTTGTTTCTTTCTCTCTCTGCTACAGATGCTGGATATCAACTGGACAGGACTCACCAACTTATTGGACATTCCAGGTCTGAAGTAAGTGGTGCACTTTCTTTCTTTCTTTCTTTCTTTCTTTCTTTATTTATTTATTTATTTATTTATTTATTTATTTAACCTGAGATGAGTTACACAAGTTTAATGTTCCATTAACGTTCCTGTGTTTTGTCATCTGTGTGTCATCTACCAAGAATCATTGGGAAACTGGCCTGATTATTTAAACGCTGCTGAGTTCACCATGGTGACTCACAGATAATCAGTGTTGCTCCATTTTCCCCCTGCGTTCATTTACAGTGCCATGTCGGACACTATGGTAATGGACGCTATCGCCTCTTTCCTGGTGCTCCCCAACCGCCTCACTGTCCCTTTGGTGGCTGATTTGCACTTAGCGCAGCTCCGCTCCCCTCTACCACGGGTAATGCAGTATTCAGCAGCTACGCTACAGTCATACAGCTCCATGACATATATATATGTGTGTGTGTGTGTGTGTGTGTGTGTGTGTGTGTGTGTTCATGTCCCATTCAACGCTGTTGCTAATAAAGGAATGCTCTGTTTCCTCATCAAATCAGATTTGTACAATAGCTCTAAAGCATAGCTTTACAGACATCTTCATTTTAGATTGAGTTACATTGTTACTAACATTGCCATTGTGTGATTCTCCACCATAATCAGGGTTTCTTCTAAATGTTTTACAGAAGGCTTGTTTTGAGAATTTATTTCAGCAAGTATTAATTACACTAATGGCTAATTAGCTATTTGTATGAGACAATGCTCTACATAAATAAACATCAGCTGAAGTCTGAGAATCGGGTGCAAGTTGATGTCTAGATATAATCTGCTGATTAATTGTAACTTTTACAATCCTGACACTGTCTCATTGCTGACAGCCAATGACTTAACATCTGAGACAGATCCTATGTTAATATAACATCTTTAAGACTGCCCCATAGATTCTTACTTGAAATTCGATCAGTTTAAGTACACTTATGTGTGTATTGATGAAACATAGGCTTTTGCCTATGTTATAAACAGGTATTAAGTCAAACAGGACCTGAACGTTCCGATTCTCTCTTTTCCCGTCAGAATTATGTGCTCCGTCCTCTTTTCCGCAGGGCATTGTGCGGATCCACTTGGTGGAAGCCGAGAACCTGGCCGCCAAGGACAACTTCATGAAGGGCGTGATCGCCGGCAAGTCGGACCCGTATGCCGTGCTGAGGGTTGGCACGCAGTTGTTCACTTCACGCCACGTGGACAACAACCTCAACCCGCAGTGGAGGGAGATGTATGAGGTGTGAGAGTGTGCGAAATATCGCGTCTCATTGGTCAGCAGTGTTAGTCAAGTGTGATGTTTTTCTTTGTAAACAAGACTTCAGCCTATTTTTTTTGTAGTAAGTTTGTTTGGTCTCCCCGCCCCCACCCACAAGAAATGTTGCAGAGAATTTCGACAGAAGTTTTGTAAGACACTGAAGAAACCATATGAAGTAATAGACCCCTTTTTAGACAGAAACATCAGTGAAGCTGTCTTAAGTTACCTGTAGAGACAGAAGCAAGTAAGGCAACATTTAAAAGCATTGTATTTGTACAGAATATTCATTCATTAATTCATATTGAGTGACCACTCTATTCTAGACATAATCAATGTAGATCTAGAGTCTATACCATGTAGACTGGGCTCGAACCTGGAATACCAGACCCCTGGGTGGGACACCAGAATATAATATTTCATTATTTTGCCGAAAAATAATGCCTGTGACTTTTGCCCAGTACTTTATGTTTAATGGTCTGTGAAAACCTGAATGGTGACTGAATTCTGGCAACCATCCCAGAATTACTTATTAGTCTTGGCTAGGCTGTCAGCAGAGATCATGTCCGGTAAGGCGCAAGCTTAACAAACACAGTGGTCAAAGCAGTCAGTCTGCCTAAACATGCTAAATCCTTGCTAGCTAAGTGCGATTTTTCTCTTACAACCAATGTAATACTTTGACTTTGATGTTGTTGTCTATATACATGCTGTAGCAAAAGCCTAATTAATAGAGTTTATAATCAGATATGTGACAGAAACTGCTGTCAAAAGGTTAGAACGCTCCTGTGGTGCAGTCTGAATGAAATCTTCCAATGCCGTTTCCTCCATTTTCATTTCTTTAAAAATGCTAGAGACGCATTGAGACGCATGCCAGGAGAAACATTCCGTGTACGGTTTTCAGAACTTTACGGTAGAAAATGTCAGTACCGTCCATTTTCTCCTCAAACCAAAACCCGAGACACACTGTTGAGTGATCACAAAGTATTCTTCACATGAATTTGTGTTTAATTAGCAGACTAATCTCTACTGACTACCGTCTTTGTTTACTCGTTGCTGGGAGAATGCCATGGTTATAAGGACTCGGGACGTTTAACAGTAACTATGTTTACAGCAACCATGTGTTTTTATTTAATTTTTTTTTTATAAAGATGTAATCATGTGCTTACATCAGATAAACAGAGTTTGAGGTTAGGCTTTCTGAAAATGATTGCGCAACATAAATATTGTATGCCAGGGTTAACTTCTGCTATTTCTGTGTGTGTGTGTGTGTGTGTGTTAGGTGATAGTTCATGAGGTCCCTGGCCAGGAACTGGAAGTGGAGATATTTGATAAAGACCCTGATCAGGATGATTTCCTAGGGAGGTATGACACTGTTTTGTTATGAAAATTTCAGTTTTAGCCAATTCCTTACTCTACCCCTTCCTTAGTCTCCTGACCTGCTCGCCATTGTTTTGTTTTATTGTTTTTTTTTTCTCCCAGGATCAAGATGGACTTGGGTATTGTGAAGAAAGCACGAGTTTTGGATGAGGTCAAGACCTTTTTTTTTTCCTGTTATAAAAACACTGCATTATGTCAACTTTGTTCTCCTTCTCTGGTTTCCTGAGTTTCTCACTGTCGTACAGAAAATGCATGACTCACTTTTTCCTCACTTTAGTATTCAGTGGTTTAGTCACTTATTTCCTCTACTCCCCCACTCTGATTCTGGATGGTTCAGTCTGATGTTTTTTTTTTCCCCCCTTCCACACCCCCTATTCTTTGATTTCAGTGGTTCACTCTGAACGATACACCAACTGGAAAGGTTCATCTCAAGCTTGAGTGGCTTTCACTGCTGCCCTCTGCAGAGCGTCTTACTGAGGTTAGAGTTCACTCATGAGTCCAATCTAGTCTAGTATCAGACACCGATTAAGCCTTGTGTGTGTGTGATTGACGCAACCTCCCATTTGACATTGCTTATAGAAAATTATCTTCCAACTGATTTTTCAATGCCTTGTTTTATTCTATAGGTCCTCCAGAAGAACCAAAACATCACCACCTTCGGTAAGACTGCTGATCCTCCCTCTGCCGCCATCTTGACCGTGTACCTGGATCGGGCCCAGGATCTTCCTGTAAGTCCCGCTTTCAGTTTTGAAGCGTTTCCCTATGCGCTCTGATTTTGCATAGTTCCTGGTGTATTGGACGTGTGGATAACCCGTACAGTGTTTTTATTTTTTATACAGATGAAGAAGGGCAATAAGGATCCTAGTCCTTTGGTGCAGCTTTCTGTGCAGGATACCACCAAAGAGAGCAGGGTGAGTCTGTTAACTTGTGTTAAACATCCCCATACTGTAAGTACACTGGGGATATAACCGAATATTGATGTTATTTGGAATACAGAAGAGACAATATGATCTAAACAAATACATAAGCCACATAGTGGTAGGGTTCATATTTTCATAAAAAGGAAAAAAAAAACGTCACACCCATTTTAGATACAGATATTTATACCTACTGTACACACTCCACACTCTTTTATTTTATTTTTTTTTTTCCCATTTCAGACTTCTTATGGCACCAGCAACCCAGTGTGGGAGGAAGCCTTTACCTTTTTCATCCATGACCCTCGCAAACAAGACCTTGACATTCAGGCACGTCTCATTGCCAACCAATTACAGAATGCGTTAAGAAGTCTTTACTTGCTCAGCAGCTTATGGTACAGCAGCCTCACTGCTTCTTCAGACTGTGTTGAAGAAATGATCTCTCCTGGATGGTTTTAAGCTGCTAGCCACCAATTTGCATTATGCTCTTTGGAGCTGGATGACTAAATGCTCATTTCTTTCACCGAGAAACTTCCATGATATAAATTGGGGAATCATCAAAAATAAGGGGTTGAATCAGACATGTTAGCATGTTAGACAGTGGCCAGACTAATGCCAATAAGAGGTCAGCCACCAATTTGCATGATGCAAATGGGTACATCATAACATAAGGTCAATGGCTCTCACTTGAACTTTTGCACATTTTGTAGTGTTACAATATGAAACTGAAACTGACTTAACTGGGATTAAAACAGCATGAACCTACACAGAGTAGACCATAATATTGAAGTGGTGGGGAAAGAAAATTAGTTTATATTCCAAATTATTTACAATTATTCAAGTTAGCTCCAGAACGCTAATTTGTTACTGGTTACTGTGATCTTAATTTCTTGTTTATTGAACTCTTGTATAAAAGCAATATCACACTCGCAATCATACTGTTATGCTACATATACTATTAATAATATAACACGCATATTATTAACTACAGCTGAATCACAGCCGTGCTGATATTCTCTATAACTATAGATAACTGCACTCTTGATCGTAATAGCTTCAATAATAAATCATAAAAGTTATGATTCCGTAAGTATTCACCCCTGTAGTTGTGACACCTCTTAAATTATTTCTGGTACAGTTAGTTACCATCACAAGTCACATGATTAGTTGACTGGAGTGCATTTAAAGTGTCATGTGATCTCAATATAAATATTGTATTTGTGCGTGTCCTGTGATTTTATTTTATTTATTTATCTTTTTTTAAACGTCTGGTCTCTCTCTCAGGTGAAAGATGATGACAGGTCTGTGTCTCTGGGCAATCTGTCCATCCCTCTGTCTCGCCTGCTTTCTGTTGCCGAACTCAGCATGGACCAGTGGTTCCAGCTGGAGAATGCGGGCCCTGCGAGTCGCATCTATCTGAAAGTCATACTGAGGGTGAGATCAGTATATGCAGTCGGTTGTATTGCTGCAGACATGGTCTACAGATAAACCCCTGGTTAGACCAGTTTAAAAAAACAAACAACTTATTTCACACGTCAAAAAAGATCTGAACATAACGTCTGTAATGGAAATATAAATTAGCTTTAGTGGTTAGCATGTTTGCCCCACACCTCCGGATTTGTGGGCTCGAATCCCGCCTCCACCCTGTGTGTGTGTGTGTGTGTGTGTGTGTGTGTGTGTGTGTGTGTGTAGTTTGCATGTTCTCCCCGTGTCTCAGGGGTTTCCTCCGGGTACTCCGGTTTCCTCCCCCAGTCCAAAGACATTCCTTGTAGGCTGATTGGCATTTCCAAATTGCCCGTAGTGTGTGAATGTGTGTGGAAATAATGGGTGTTTTTATTGTGCCCTGTGATGGGTTGGCATAACGTCCAGGGTGTCCCTGGTTCCCTGGAATAGGCTCCAGGCTCCCCATGACCCTGTGTAGAATAAGTGGTATGGAAAATAGATGGATGTTTGTTTGAAAATATTGAACCAAGGAAATAAAGTCCTTTTAAAAAATTTTTATTTTATTTTTTACAATTGTTCCATTTCCATAGAACATAAAACAGGTTAAAACAATACAATAAACTTCAACACGTAATCTGAAAACTGTTTGCTTTGTACCCACATCTCAGGTACTTTGGCTTAATGAAGAGGCCATTCCCACCTCACCTGTGTCCCCACTTCCCTCTGATCCATTCTCTGGAGGAGGTGAGGAAGGTATCATCTCAGACGTGACCTCAGGAGGGACCAATAAGTTACACACACGTCCACAGCACACCAGCCCAGATGCCAGTTTTGCCTCTGAGGTGAGCGTCCACCACAAAATACATAGAACTGAAATGTATGGGTATGTATACATTTTTGCTCTAATGTACTCAGTAGTGTCCAGTTAATCAAATTATATTTTAGGGAATGTCACGTGTGTGTTCCCATATTTAGTATGGTCTAAAGCAGGGGTGTCCAATCTTATCCACAAAGGGGTGCAGGTTTCATTCCAACCAAGCAGGAGGCACACCTGATTCCACCTGTTTAATCAGTTGAATTTGGCTTTCGATAGACTCAGGTGTGGCTTCTGCTTGGCTGGAATGAAAACCTGCACCCACACCGGCCCTTTGTGGATATGATTGGACACCCCTGGTTTAAAGACATACTTCAGTCCATTTCATCAGTGATCAGAAACTCGTACTCACTTAACTTCTTGATACTTATTTTTGAGGAATACAAAAGCAAGCCAATTATGTAACTGTTTGATCATCACTGCGGGGGGAACGGTGGCTCAGTTTGTCTCACACCTCTGGGGTTGGAAATTGAATCCCACTTCTGTCCTGTGTGTGTGGAGTTTGCTTATTCTCCCTGTGCTTCTGGGTACACCAGTTTCCTCCCCCAGTCCAAAGACATGTTGTAGGCTGATTGGCGTTGCCAAATTGTCCGTAGTGTGTGAATGTCTGTGTGATTGTGCCCTGCGATGGGTTGTCCAGGATGGTCCCCTATCTTGTGCCCCGAGCTCCCTGGGATAGGCTCCAGGCTCCCCTGTGACCCAGTGTTGGATAAGTGGATATGGAAAATGGATGGACGGATGGAAATCGCTGCATTAAAATGGAATATATCCGACTATCCTTCTTTTCTAGGGTGTCCTGAGGATCCACTTGAAGGAGGCCAAGGCTCTCATAGCTAAAGATAGCTTCATGGGTGGCATGGTGAAGGGCAAAAGTGATCCCTATGTAAAGATCCGTGTGGGAGGGATGACCTTCAAGAGCCGCGTCATAAAGGAGAACCTCAACCCAGTCTGGAACGAACTTTACGAGGTACATCAACGAAACCTAACCTAAGCGTGTCTCAGTTTTGTGTAGTTCTGTCCTTGGACTTAAATCCATTTTTCTTGCGTGATATCTGCTTATTTAATATAGGGCAGTAAAAGGGCGGTAAAATAGCCAACATCCCACACACACACATTATGATTTTGTGTCTTCATTACGTTGTGTGCACGACCAACTATTGGAGCATGACATAAAATTTAGTGTAAAAATAAAGGTGCTATTTTATAAGCTGATAAATAAATAGAAGGGAAGCCATATTGTGAAATTCATCCAAATTTATTCATTCAATGACTATTCACGCAGCAGTATATTGGCAGTGTACTAGACACTGATTTAGACCTGTATTTCAATGCTTGCCATATGTCGTTCATATAATCATATAATTTGCTTTGCGCCTTCAGTGTTGGGGGTTCGAATCCGGCCTCCGCCCCGTGTTCCTGAAGCTTGCATGTTCTCTTCCTGCTTCAGGGGTTTCCTCCTGTTACAATGGTTTCCTCTCCCAGTCAAAAAAAATGTGCATTGTAGCTTGATTGGCATTTCCAAATTGTCCTTAGTGTGTGTGATTGTGTCCTGCCTTGTGCCCCGAGTTCTCTGTGTGTAGGATAAGCGGTCTGGAAAATGGATGGATGGAATTGTCTTCCGCTTTTGGTACATCCTATTACATTTGACCGCATGCTATTACATGCTATTTTCTTATTCATTCTGGGTTTTTTTTTTTTTTCCTTTGTTTTTTTTTTTTTTTAAGGCAAGTACTTGTGTTTAAAGGCAGTGGTCTAGATGCTATTGGAAGACACTTTTACTCAAGAACAATCTGGCAACCATAGCGGTGTGAATTGCATAATCGCAGTTTTCACGAACCCTACATATGGCCCAAAATGTTTCAAATTCGCTGATTGGCTAGTTGATGACAGTCATCCGGCCTGCTCTTGCTCGTCTGTAGATGGTTTGCTGACTGTTTGTGGATTTGCCTCAGTTTTGTGATCCGAACTTTCACTTGTTCTCTGCTTTGCATCTTCGGTGCAGAGAGCTCCATAAGTTATGCACGGCTGTGTGTGCTTACTCGCTTTGCAGGTGATTCTCACGGCACTCCCAGGCCAAGAAGTGCAGTTTGATTTGTTCGACAAAGACATGGATCAGGACGACTTCCTCGGGAGGTAGCAGCATGCCTGACTTTTCTCCTTTCTTCAGAATTTTTATTTATTTTCTGTATGCTTTCATGTACTGTACTTTAGAATCAGAGTAATAATATGTATCTACATTCTAGAAACATTATAGTGACTATTATAGGTATAGTTACTACTTTTGCTTACGATCATACCTTATATATTTATTTTATTATAAACAATATATTTAGGTGTATAACACATTTTTTGATAATCATTGTTTGTTGGCAGGTTTAAGCTGAGTCTGAGTGACCTCATTAGCTCCCAGTTTATTGATCAGGTGAGATTTACCACTTAATATGTGCTGTAGACTGGCAAGACCTATAAGTCGAGCGTATACCGTACATGAGCAGTGAAAAGTCTGGACACTCTAGATTGACTGTACAATTTTCATTTTCCCAACAGCATGTTGATGCATGCTTATGGTTTAAATATTGCCAGTAAAAGGATTGCAAATTTGTGTACCTGTGTGTTGTAGTGGTACGACTTGAATGACGTGAAATCAGGACGGGTTCATCTGACGTTGGAATGGGTGCCGATAGTTTCCGACTCGACCGGACTTGACCAGGTGAACCCTAAATGTCTTCCTGCCTAAAAACATTTTTTCTATAACACTTTCTCTAGGTTATATAATGCATCCTGATTTAGAACACTATGACGGTTTGGTCATTTTGTCTCTTCGCGTGTTTAGATTTTGCGCTACCAGTCTCGGCAGTCGTACGTGAATAAAACCGTGCCGGCGGCAGCCATCCTCTTCACGTATGTCGAGCGAGCTCATGGTCTGCCTGTGAGTCTTTTCCTCTTTCTCTAGTACTTCTTTGCTAAGACTTGTTAAACTGTTTTGTCCCGTGTTCTCATGTTCTCACCGTAGATTGTATAAACAGTGTGGTGGTATCCAACAGTAGCCAATGCAGTGGTCTTTTTTTTTTATTTTTTATTTTTATGATTTAAAGGTGGTTATAAACACGGCAGTTATTTTAACTGAAAAAACTCATTTTATTCAAACAATGCATTGACATCACCGTTATTTGTGTCTGGAGCTTATTTGTATCATGTTAATTAATATTTATTGTAGTTAAAGAAGAATGGACATGAGCCAGTAGTGGGAGCTGAGCTGGTTCTCAAGAATGTTTCCTCCAAGAGTAAGGTAAGATTTAAAAGACACGAAACTGCATAATGTTTTGTATGTATTTTGTATTTTCTGTTTCAGGATAAATGGTGCAATCTATTTAATGGACCAGAACTAGCTGTTAGCTGTATAATAAAATACATATTTGTTTCTTTGGGGTTTTTTTTTTTGACAGCTTGCTGAGCGCTCTATATCTCCACACTGGGATGAAGCGTTCTGCTTTCTGGTCCATGATCCCAGAGAGGAAATCCTTACTGTCAGAGTGAGAATATGCACATTACAAATCAGAAGTGCACAACGACAGTCATTTATTTGTCGTGGACATAGTTATTATTTTTTTAAAAAATATTTCATTTATTGATGTGACTCATTGACGATGTGACATCAGACGTTGTGTGTGTGTGCAGCTGTCTCACAGCTGGGGCCAGCCTCTGGGTGCAGTGGTGCTGCCTGTAAAAGACCTACTAAAGGAGCCGTCTTTGGTTCTGGATCGGTGGCTTCCTCTGGATGGGGCCCTGCCTGAAAGTGAGATATTGTTAAGGGCAGAGCTCAAGGTAATGGCGAAACTTATAGGAGCACTGTTGTGTATGAGCGTAATTGCTTATAGGTCTTTTAGAATACAGTTCTGTTCATTTCAAGTTTTTTTTTCTATCCGTGCTCCAGCTGCTTCACTCTAAGTTGGTAGAAGGTGACGGTGCTACTAGTGGCATTGAAGAGGTGGACCACAGCATCGCCAGTGCAGAGACAGAAGTCGCAGCCAATCAGGAGCTCAGACACAGGACAGCTCCCGCCCGTGGGTGGGTCACGTACACACTGACTAAATGGCTTTAGTTGTTACTGTTGAATTATTGAGACACTGGTTTGCTGACAGTTTTGTGTGTGTGTGTAGAGGCGGAGATGCTGGAGCTAGTGGGCGGGGCCAGGTGAAACTCTCTATTGTTTACTCGACTGAGGAGAGCAGACTGGCCGTCACTGTCTATGGCTGCAGGTTTGTTTCCAACGCGCATATGTATGCGTATGTATAGTTGTGAGCTGGAGGGTGCCTGGTTCAATCCTGGTTACTGTCTGTGCATGCTCTTCTCATGCCCCTGTGGGTTTCATCCAGTTTCTTCCTACCTCCCCAAACCATGGTGGTAGATACATTGGCAACGACTCCGAGTTTCCCCCTAGGTATGAATGTATGCGAGTGCATGACGCCCTGCAGTGGACTGCTATCCCATCCAGGGTGTATTCTCAGCATGCGCCCACTGTTCACAGGATAAGTTTCTGAATAAGAATAAGGATCATATTAATGCACAGTATAGATGCCCAAACGAATAAATTACAGTTGAGGTCATAAGTTTACATACACCTTGCAGAATCTGCAAGATGTTAATAATTAAAAATAAATGAGAGAGAGATCATAAAAATTGCATTGTGTTTATTTATTTATTTATTTATTTATTTATTTATTTAGTCCTGCCCTGAATAAGCGATTTCACATAACAGATGTTTACATATAGTCCACAAGACACAATAATAACTGAATTTACACAAATGAACCAGTTCAAAAGTTTACACACCCTTGATTCTTAACACTGTGTCGTTACCTGGATGATCAATGACTGTGTTTATGTTTTGTGAGAGTTGTTCACGAGTCCCTTTCACGAGTTTGTCTTGTTTGTCCTGGCTATATGATTTTGCGATCCATCTTTTCGCACCTGAGGACAATTCAGGGACTCGTACACATCTATTACAAAAGGTGCAAACATTCATTGATTCTCAAGAAGGCAACACGATACATTAAGAGGTGGGGGTGTAAACTTTTGAACAGGATGCTCAGTGTAAATTGTTAGTATTTTGTGTTCTGGGAAGCATGTAAATATCTTCTGTAGCTTCTGAATGGCAGTACTAAATGGGGAAAAAAACGTATCTTTTAATGGTTGTGTACGAGTCCCTCAGCGGTCCTCAGTTGTGAAAAGACGCTCTGCGCTCTACTTGTTCTAGCTATGCAAATTTCTGTTCAGCTTTTAGAGGAATTATATCACTGAAAAGTCTTCAGTGATTACTAGGCTTAAATAATATTGCATAATATTGGTGATATAGTATAGTTTGCACATCATTTTTAAAACATGGCTTATATTTATATAAAGACAGGTGACAAATGAATGGAAAAACCAGTGGCTCTGTTGTTATGCTGTTGTGGGGGTGTTTTGTTGCATGGTTTGCGTCCACTTGTCCCCTTAGAGGGAAGCATCACTGCAAATCAGTACAAAGTTCTTCTGACCTTTATCCTCTGCTAAAAGAATAATATCCTGATGGGAGTGATCTCTTCCACTATGACCCCACCCCTATCCACATGGCATGAGAGCTCACTGAATGGATTGATGTGGACGGGAAATGTAAATCACAGGCTACGTCACCAGATTTCAGCTCGATTGAATAATGGGAGATTTTGTTAGCGAGTGTTAGACCACCACCATCATCACAACCCCAACTGATGGAATATATTTTGAAAGGACTCCGGGTGCTGCCATCTGTTCCCCAATTATAAGTCACTTAGATTTGTCCCTCTTCCCATTTTGATCCAAAAATGATTTCAATTGGGCCTGTTCGGCATTTTATACATGCCACAGAGCATGGATGTTAATTGCTTAATTGGATCACAGAGTACACCTGTCTGGAATCAGCTGCACTCGTTATGTTTCTCAACTCATTAAAAAAAAAAATCCTGGTGTTTTCCTTTAATTTGTCACCCGTCTGTACACATTCAGATTGTTTAGGCGTTAACCGGAATTCTTCTTATAATATCTGTAACTTACTAAGCAGCAATCACAAATGATCTCTTAAAGGATGACGTACGAGTCTTTTGACCATTTAGAGTTACGTCTAACGTTGTGGAACGTCCTCAAAACAAGTTCCTGGTATCAGTTACGTTACAGCTGCTTTAAACAGCTGTTCCCTCACACACACTGTGCTATAAAAAAAAATAAAAAAAATGATGTATTACATCGTGAATTACTCTCGGAGTTATTTAAATCAAAACTCCAGACACACATTGGCACAAAGAGTTTCTCTTCCCACACACAACTAATTTAACTTCTCTTTTCTCTGTAATGCCTGGGGATTTTCTGCTTAATATGCCTTATAGAACAGCTATGATTCTCCTTTAAACTGTCAGTTATTATATATTTTATCGAGTCTATTATCTAATTCTATGCTTTTAATGGGGTTTTTTTTGTTGTTGCACTGTAAATCAACCTTGGGTTTTGTGAAAGGCACTATATATAAATAAAAATGTTGGTGGTGGTATAAATAAATACTTTTTTTTTTTGCTGTTCTTCCCATGTAGAAAATTGCCACCATGCTCCAAGGATGGCTCAGATCCCTATGTGTCCTTCATCCTCCAGCCTGACAAGAACAGAAGCACCAAAAGAAAGACCAGTGTCAAAAAGCGAGACCTCAATCCTGAGTTCAACGAGAGGTAAATGTTTCCATCACAGTACAGGAAAATCACAGGTTTTGAACATCATCAGTGGTTCAGCTAGAAACAATTGAACACTCTGAGCGGTACTGCAGAGTTGTAGGTTTGGTAGATTTATTTATTTATTTTTCATTATCGACACTGTCTCTTCTTTAGGTTTGATTTCAACCTTTCCCTGGAGGAGGCCACGCAGAGACGCCTTGACCTGTCCGTCAAAAATAACGGTTCTTTCATGAGCCGTGAGAAAGAGACCATTGGCAGGGTATGGCAATGATATTACTGATATTCAGTAGAACAGCACGATTGCGAGTGTTCTATTGCTTTTATACAACACGTTTTCGAACGTATATAGCGTAACTAACATTTCAGACCAAATATGGCCGAATAGTTGGTTTATTTTTGCTCTTTCAACAAAAATACTTGCTAAAGGAGCCACAGCCTTGCAGCGAACAGACTTGACAGCCTGTAGTAAGTGTACTAACTGTTTCAGTGTAACCAAGCATTTCCAAAACTGCAAACACGGACGGGCGGAGTGATATAAACGGTGAAATGTACCCGGGCTGTTTATACTAAATATCAGCACTCTTGGAACGCTGTTTGTCCAGTCAAATTAGTGGACTGAAATTAAATGTTGTGTGATATGTAATGAATAAAACACTAGTATAAAACAATAAGCAGTGACGCGGTGGTGTGGTGATATCCAATATGCTAATGCTAGCATTTTATTTTTTAATTATTGAAGTGCGACATGTTTTTATCCATTTACGGAACTTCCACGAAACAAGTTAGTTCTTGTTATCACTTTAGTTATAGCATCACCAGCCTCTCTCTCTCTCTCTCTCTCTCTCTCGCTCAAATAAATACATTATACTACATTATACAGACAATATAACAATGGGTATAGGGGTAAGGGAGAGCGCAGACAAAACTAGAGCATAAAAAAATACACCTATGAAAGTGTACATGTATGTATGTATATAGCAAAATCTCCAGTGTTGATTTAACACCCTGCAGTGTTTATATAGTCCGATTGGACACAAATGAATACTCTGGATTTTACTGTGATCTGTGTAGGTATATGTATGTACACTAAAGTGTGTTTCAGATAGTTGTTTAGCTAACTGACAACACGTTTAGCTAGGGGTTAATGTTAGTTAGCTATCTAATTTAGATTTTGTTAGCTACCTAACTAATAAAAGCTTACTCGGCTATTCTTCTAGTTAACTCGCTCTGTCAACAGATGTTTGACCTGTAATCCATTTGAATACTCGGTCATCTGGTAGTAACATTTTAATCGTGGCATTGTCGTGATGATGATAAGGCGAACTCTCTTTTGTTGCACCACTCCGGAGGCGATTTTTGTTTGCTAATTTGTTTGCTAAATACTCTTGTAAGACTGTGAGGCATTCAGAATGGCTATCTGAATGTCCTGTGATTTTGTGTTTTGTCTTGCAGCTGCAGTTAGATCTGAATCAGATTGACCTGAGGGCGGAGGTGGCACAGTGGTAAGTGCTTTAGATTTGCCGCGTCTCCACTTCACATGCTGTTTCAGCTATTCAGTAAAGGGATGAACTCCACCCTGAAACACGTAGAATGTTTATACTGAGATGTATATGTCTGATTATGTACTTCGTTAATTCCGGTGCTAGTTTGTAGGCAGGTGTCGTATTTGCGTTATTCCTGTGAGACGTTAGCAACTGTGTGTCGCCGTTTGGGGAATTACAGGCTTTTTAAAAAAATTTTTTTATAGAGTCCCTCCATTTTCACAGGCTCAAAAGTAATTGGACAAACGAACATAATTATAAATATTAGGATTATTTTTAATGCTCGGATGCAAATCCTTTGTAGTCAATGACTGCGTGAAATCTGGAGCCCATGGACATCACCAAATGCTGAGTTTCCTCCATTGAGATGCTTTGAGAGGGCCTTTACTGCAGCCGCCTTCGGTTGCTGCTCGTCGGGAGGGACTCTTTACAAAATGGCTGTAATTCCTAAACGGTTAATGCAATATTTTTGTTAAGCCCCATGAATTAAAGCTGAAAGTCTACACTTCACTTACGTCTTAATTGCTTCATTTCAAATCCATTGTGGTGGCGTACAGAGGCAAAATCATGAATATTGTGTCGCTGTCCAAATACTTATGGACCTGACTGTATTTACATGTATTCTCCTTTTTTTTTGTTCTTCTTCTTTCTATTTTCAGGTACGATTTAACAGATGACACCAATTAATCTGGCCTTTGTATGCTTATGTGACAATGCCTTCGCACCTGTATGTCTGCGTCTGCATGCTGCTAATGTCACTTTACCTGTATAGCACAGTGCAGTGGGTAGAAGATGTGTTTATGTAATGTTATGCGATTTACGCTCTGTACTTGCTATAGTTTCCAGCAATGCCAAATGCATTTTGGACGGGTTGTAACTGTCAGTGCACGCCAGCAGAATATGTGCCAAAGGGTAGAAAACAGTTCGAGTATGAACAGTTTGAGTCTTGATAGGAATTAAAAACACTGAATTAACGGGACTGAAGCACCGTTCCTCTATGGTGATCTTAAATATAGCATTCCTTGATACGTTTTATTATTTTAGCATCAAAGACACATTCCTGCATGTTTTTCATATTTTAGCATATTACATAGCAGATTGCTTGAGATTTAAAAGAAGAAAAAAAAAAAAAACCACCTGCATTTCCACTTAAAAGATGTATAAAAGCTTTATTCCTTTAAAGAAAAAAAAAAACGGGTAAAAGTGTAGTTATTTGAAGGAACCGTCATAGAACAGTAAGAGTCTCGTTACTGTTTCTTTATATTCTGGTGAAGTGTGCAGCTTTAAATGAATATTAATACCCCTCATATGCACTCTCAGAAATGTCACTCAAGGGTGAGTCCTCAAGGGTACCTCTTTTGTACCTTTTAATATGTATCTTTCACATGGAAATGTGGTTGTGGTGTACCTTTTTAAAATGAATTTACGGTACATAAATTGGTTATTGGCGTTTTAAAGGTGCACTACATGCAACTTTCTAGGTAAACGATACACACTGAAGGTATACAGGGGATATAAAACTGGCAGGACAGAAGCTTTTCTGCTTTTATTGTTAAATTTTAACCTATAAATTAAAGTGAAAAACAATAAGAATCATTTTAGGGAGTTATTATTATTATTATTATTATTATTATTATTATTATTTTTAAACGATAACAAATGTAAAATAACCTGGTTGCATAAGTTTGCACACCCCTCACCTAAAACGTAGTTGAAGGACCTTTTTAGATTTTATCACGACAGTCAATCTTTTTGTGTAAGAGTCAATCAATTTGGCACATCTTGACTTAGCAATATTTTACCATTATTCCTCGCAAAAGCATTCGAACTAAATCTTCAGGTCACCCCACAAATTTTTGATTGGATTTAGATCTGGACTCCCGAAATTCCTCTTCATCATCAAGGTTTTGTGCCAAAATTTACTGGTATTTGGAGCTATTTATTATTTCCTCCACCCTGATTGAATCCCCAGTTCCAGCAGAAGAAATGCAGCACTAAAGCATGATGCTTCCACCACCATGCTTCACCGTGGGGATGGTGTTCTTTTGGTGATGTGTTGTGGGTTTGTTTGTTTCTGTTCAAACATATCTTTTGGTAACCTGCTATTAGAACAGGGATGAGTAGACTTTTTTTTATATCCGTTATAAAAAGATGTACCCTTGATGTACCCACTCCAATGACAAGGAAGGGTACAGTTTAGTACCGTTTCTTCTGAGAGTATATGTTCACTTTGCTTAGATATATGATGATTTAATTGCCTTTGTGTTTGCATTTTTTTTTTTGTTTGTTTGTTTGTTTTTTTTGGGGTTTTTTTTGCCTTAAACATATTTTCTCACAGCATGAGGAAATTTCTGTTCACTGTGCATTGACTTCTGGATGAAGAAGTTTCTTCGTGTGTGTGTATATCCGAAGTGTTGAACTGTATCTGTTTCAGTTTCAAACGGTTTATCAAAAAAAAAAAAAAAAAAACATAGCAGAAACATATCACTGTGCTTTTTCTATCCATTCCAAACAGATTTGAGATCATCTTATGAGGACTAACTTTCTGGAAGTATATATTAAGCGATTATATTTTTGTAGAAGTGTGCCAATTTATCACAAAATGTTTTGAAGCAAGTGTGTTAAGTAAAGGTTCCTTGGGAGGAAACCAGAGAAGAGTAAGCAGATTTGCAGTCTGTTGATGCTGTCACTGAAAATCTGTATTGCAGCTGTTCTATTAAAGATACTCTTTGCACTTTAAATGTGTTTGTTTCAGTTGTGGTTTTAAACTGCCTGTGTTTTTGTTAAAAAAAAAAAAAATTTTAATGAACAAATTTTTACCTCACTTTAATGTTATCTATGTCGCCAGCGCTAGTACACCAGCAAAAAGAACCAAGTATAGTTTATTTTAAGTAGTTGTTTTGGGTTTTAGGCTATCTAGCTAAATGATGAAGTTAGCTTGTGGTTAATATTATTTAGGTAGCTAATTTAGCATTTGTTAAATACCTAACTAGCATGAGCTAATTCTTAGCTAGCTAATTACCACAGACTGAAACAGCAACATGTAGTGAAGTCACTTTACTAACTTGGTTTTAGGTTAGGTTTAATAACTACATGCCACTCTGTCTGCTGTTTGTCCAGAACATCCCACAGATGCTCGATTGGATTGAGATCTGGGGAATTTAGAGGCCAAGTCAACACCTTGAACTCTTTGTCATGTCCCTCAAATCATTCCTGAACAGTTTTTGTAGTGTGGCAGGCCGCATTATCCTGCTGAAAGAGGCCTCTGCCATTATTGAATACTGTTGCTATGAAGGCGTGTACTTGGTCTGCAACAATGTTTAGGTAGGTGGTACGTGTCAAAGAAACATCCACGTGAATGCCAGGACCCAAGGTTTCCCAGCAGAAGATTACCCAGAACATCACACTGCCTCTGCCGGCTTGTTTTCTTCCCATAGTGCATCCTGGTGTCATCTCTTCCCCAGGTAAGCGACGCACACGCACCTGGCCGTCCACATGATGTAAAAGGTAATGTGATCGGACCAGGCCGCCTTCTTCCATTGTTCCATGGACCAGCTCTGATGCTCACATACCCATTGTTGGCTCTTTCGGCAGTGGACGGGGGTCAGCATGGGCACTCCAATTTGCTACGCAGCCCCGTATACAGCAAGCTGCGATGCACTGTGTGTTCTGACACCTTTCTGAACTTTTTCAGTAGTTTGTGCTACAGTAGCTCTTCTGTGGGATCGGACCAGACAGGTTATAGCCTTCGTTCCCCACACGCACCAATGAGCCTTGGACACCCATGACCCTCACTGGTTGTCTTTCCTTGGACCACTTTTGGTAGGTACTAACCACTGTATACCGGGAACACCCCACAAGACCTGCCGTTTTGGAGATGCTCTGACAAAGTCGTCTAACTATCACAATATGGCACTTGTCAAAGTCGCTCAGATCCTTACGCTTGCCCATTTTTCCTGCTTCCAAAACATCAACTTCGGGAACTGACTATTCATATACGTGTGTGTGTGTGTATGTATATTTTATATATAATATATATATACACAGTATCTCACAAAAGTGAGTACACCCCTCACATTTTTGTAAATATTTGATTATATCTTTTCAT
>JANDJT010000050.1:2908659-2928124 GCA_024331685.1 Stegophilus panzeri
GTGTGTGTGTGTGTGTGTGTGTGTGTGTGTGTGTGTGTGTGTGTGTGTGTGTGCGTGTGTGTGCGTGTGTGTGTGTGGGCTGGGGATTAGACCTCTGGGTAGTATCAGACTCCTTCAAGCACTTCTCAAATAAAATGCCCAGGTTCGAGTGTAACGTTGCACATGTGCTTTCTGCACCGTTCCCCCTCCTTTCATCAAGCACTGCTTGATTGTTCCTTAGCGCCATGATTTCCTCTCTCTCTCTCTCTCTCTCTCTCTCTCTCTCTCTCTCTCTTGTGGGAGGAAGTTGCATTCTAGAGCTCCCACAATGCAGCTGTGCATTCAGTGATTGGCCTGCTGGATGTGGAGGATTTTCATCGAGCTGTGATTCCTGAATATTGCGCCTTAATAGAACTTGAACATTTAATGTCAGTCTTAGAAAGTACGCCTTCTACATGATCAGAAATGTGTTTCAAATATCTATAACCAGGCTCGTGAGTAACAGTGAGGTCAGAAGACCTCTTTTTTTTTTTTTTTCAATATGTGTGACAGCCTGGGGAAAAAACCCTCATATGGTCAGATTTGGGCATTTTGTACTATATATAGTTCTGAAACCTACACACTTCCCTGAAGTCAATAAGCTTCCTTTTCCTTTAGTTAGAGCATTTTAAAATCTGGTTATCCCCAAAAGTGAAAAATGAGAACAAAAGGCTCACGTCCATTGCGTTATGTCATGTGGCTGTTCAACAGTTTGATCAAAGCCTGACATTCACTGTGTGAGGAAATCTTAGCCTGCAAGGTTTCAGACATTTTTAGGCAGACTGACTGTTAGTCAGTGTTTGTTAAACTGGCTCTTTACGCAACAGGTGTTTTTTTTTTTTTTTTTCAGGCAGATATAGTAGGCGAGGTTAAAAATATAGCCTAAATAAAAATATTTCCATGTTGGGTTTTTCTGTTTTGGGACCACCCCCCTAATTTGTTCTTGCTAATTCCCATCAACCAGCCAGCTCTCCCTTATCATACAACAGCTACCAAGCAGGGAGGGTTGAAAATAAACACATGGTTCCATCGAGACATGTGAAACCAGCCAACCATCTTTTCAAACTGCTGCTCATGCTGCATCACAGGGCTGCAAGACACTCAGAGCAAAGCGCTATCCACCCTTTTCCGCATACATGAGCTCACAGACACCCACAACTGGCTTGTGTGACTGTGATTGACAGGGAAGAGATAGTATGCCATCCCTTATACCTAGATAGCGTGGCTCACTTTTTTTACTCGCTTAGGCCCTGGCCACGGATGTCCGTGGCATTGTCAGAACTTCCTGTCCATATTGTTTTGGTGAAATAATAGATTTATTTTTTCTTTAGGTTGAGGTATATGATATATTAATATATGATAATATCAAGGCGGGGCACAGTGGCTTAATGGTTAGCACAGCCTTCGAATTCCACCTCTACCCCGTGTGCACAGAGCTTGCATGTTCTGCCTGTGCGTCAGGCGTTTCCTCCGGCTACTCCGGTTTCCTTCCCCAATCCAAATCCAAAGACGTGCAGTGTAGGCTGATTGGCATGTCCAAATTGTCCGTAGTGTGTGAATGTGTGTGCGATTGTGCCCTGCAATGGGTTGGCACCCTGTCCAGGGTGTCCCCTGCCTTGTTCCCTGGTATAGGCTACAGGTTCCCCGCAACCCTGTCTTGGATAAGCGGTATAGAAATGGATGGACGGATAATATCAAGTTGGCGCAAAACCCAATATTTTGTCATTTTGGCTGTTTTCTAGAATTCAGCCTCTACTACATCTGATGGGTTTTCCCAGACCGTCACACGTATATGATGAAATTCCCTTGAAATTGCTCATAAAACGTTTACTCATAAGTGAAACATTGGTGTCAGTGGCACCCCAAAGGACATTGTCCAGCACCTTCTAACCAATCAGGACAAGGAGACATCTCTACTTACCTAGCAATCCAGGGTTCTAGTCTAGGCAGTACTTATACATATGTATGGGGGTGTGGCTTTAGAGGGGAACACTGTTGCTGTATTTGTTTGGGTTTTTAGCTAGCTACAACTAACTTTTTCACCAATTTTGAACCAAAAATCCCTGAATATTCCTTTCCTCTTCTTTTCGGCTGCTCCCGTTAGGGGTCGCCACAGAGGCTCATCCATCTCCATCTCACTCTGTCCTCTACGTCTTCCTCTGTCACACCAACCACCCTCGTGTTCTCCATGTCCTCACCACATCCATAAACCTCCTCCTTGGTCTCTTGGTCTTCCTTTTCTCCTCCTGCCAGCGCTTCCATCCTCAGCATTCTTCTCCTGAAATACCCCCAAATCCCTCTTCTGCACATGCCCAAACCTTCTCAGTTTTGCCTCTCTCACTTTGTCTCCCAGTCATCCTACCTGCGCTGTCCCTCTAATATACTCGTTTCTAATCCTGTCCATCCTCATCACTCCCAACAAAAATCACAGCATTTTCAACTCTGAGACGTCCAGCTCCAAAACCTGTCCCTTCACCCTGCCTGCACTCTCTTCTTCACTTCTCTACCACACGCTCCATTACTTTGGACAGCTGACCCAAAGTATTTTAAACTCCTCCACCGTCTCCACCTCTACTCCTTGCGACCTCACCATTCCGCCGCCCTCCAACACCTGACTATTCCCGACTGTTCCTTTAAACGGGAAAATCTCTTCGAATTTCACGGTTGTCCGCTGTTTATTCCAGATGCTCGGGGCACTGTGCCCGCGCGTAATCTTTTCCAATTCGGAATGAAGGTGACGCACGACCGTGCACGTTTACAGTATGCAGGCATTATTAGCAATGACCTTGCAGTGTAACATGATATATGAGGCACTCATTACAGTCTTTCCTCACTTGAGAGTGGTTCCTTGCTGGTGGAAAAAATGTCTGTTACCACCTTCCGCAAAGATGGTTTTATCGTTGCGCCTCGACGTTAAGTATGCTGAGGGGAGGTCTTGCAACATTTCATTTGCCTCACTGCATGTCATTTTGGAGCAATGCATTTCCTGAATATTTATATGCAAGTATATTGAGGTCGTTTGGACACCACTGTGTTTGGTCAAACCGTTTAGTCAAGATCGTCGCTTCTTTCCGTTTGCCTGCTATTTATCCATGAACCCGAACGGAGCTCGATTCCGAATAGACCTCCAGTCTGTGGAAGGTTGGAATAACACACTCATAAGCGATACAGTATGGACTGGAACTTATTACTCCCTCTGGCTTGCATGCGTCTGAATCTGGAGTGGGGGATTCAGCTTTTCAGCTAAACTTCTCCATATGAGAACGAAGCTGGAGGCGGTGGTACCGCTTTGCAGAGATGGAGCAGAAGTGTGTGTGTGTGTGTGTGTGTAATATCCTCTTTCAAAGTGCCCCCGCTCGGCTGCGGTGCAGCAGATTCCTGTGGTCTGCTCTCACCAGAGAACTTTAGAGAGGGAAAAATTCCTTTTTGAACTGGCAGCATGCCACAGCACCATACCTTAATGACTTTACCAATACACACACACCAGGCACTTTCTTTTTCTTTTTCTTTTTTGTATTGCTGTGATTAATTTATTATTTATTTTATTTTTTTTAAAACTTGGTTTGGATGTCTAAATTCGCACTGGTGTAATTATTCTGGTGTAGGCACTGAAAGAAAGCCGAAAGCAAGTGTCAGTTGAGCTTGTTTACATCAGCACATTATCTGTGTGCATATGTAAATAAGGGGCTCATTTCTGCTTTTCGATTGGGTGGACCTTCAGAAGAGTAAAAACCATCTGACGCTACTATCGGGCCATAATCATTATTTAGGAGTATGTTAAGACTATTCATCTTTTTAGCTGGAATCCTCGTATGGAAATGAAATCTATCGAAGTATTCTTTTATTTATATTAATATATAATATATATCTCGTGCATTTAGCATCATTTTATCATCACTTCTAAAACAAAATGCGTTTATAACGATAAAATAAGACATTGTGAGGCTCGCTTTAACGTTAATTGATACTTGATGCGTTACTTTTGGGTAACTCCGCCCCTATTGTCCGTGGAGACCATGAAGCCGACACAATGTTCAATTTCCCCATTTCAGTAGCTTTTATTTGCAAATCATTCATCGAACCGTGGCAGAGCTTCATAAGCAGATCACGGCTGAGCAAGTGAGTTAAAGGTGCTTAGACTTTGTCTCTGATTCAACTCAGTATAGTAAGAATAGGTGTAAATATATTACGTTTTCAGAGATACTAAATTAAAAACTGTTATATGTAGTGGATTTTTAGGCTTCTGCTATGTGTGTGTGTGTGAGAATCAGTCTGGAATGCATGTGCCCTAAGTCAAGCAGACAGAGTCAGCCCCTCTAACCTTTACGCTTGTCCCCTTGACCCCTGAAGACACCACAGGCGTCACAGTGTTTCATAGATTCCACTCAGCTGGAAGCAACACAGCCAGGCTGGAATCTCTGTTTACGGCATGTTAAGGTCAGATCTACCTCGTCGAGGTGGTTGGGTGTGTCTTTGTGTACGTCTGCATTTCCAGAAGCAGCAGCTGTGGAGGGATCCACCTCTATTAGTTTGCTATGCCAAAAAAACCCCCAAAAAAACAGAGCAGCCCAATAATAAGAGACGAGCTAGCATCCTCTTATTTCACATACATACACACACACCCACACACCCACACACACATGCAGTATGCATGCTGTTTATGTTTGAGCGCGGAAGGTCTTTGAGCATGGCGCCATGCTAAGCTCAGGTGTTAAGGCGCTGCTTCTTGGGTTTAACTGCGTGAGTAAAGCTCAGTGTTTGAGGGAGGTCTTTTTAACTGACTCATGTGGTTTATACTTCTAATAAGTGAGTGTGAGGTCTACTGTACAGCAGGTATTTGGCTGTTTTAGGGCTTGAACAGTATGAAAACTATTAAAAGCGCTTTAAAGTGTACAACTTCACGTTTTCAAATAGAAAGACCTTAAATACAACGTTATGTCCTGGATTTAAGATTCTGGAAAATGGCAAAATTGTTTAAAAATCTTAGTAGGGTAGGATTTAGTGTAATATAAGGAAATACAGTTTTCTCCGATTTGTGTCTGGAGTGTTTATTCTTTAACCTCCCAGATTCTGTTGAAAAGCCTACACTTTATAACCACATACCTTTTCTATTAGTGTGAATGTAGTTATTGGACAAGATTGGACAAATCAAATCTGTAGCTCCAGTGCCTGGGACAATCAGATTTCATATCCGGGTTATTAGTTTCTTATTCATAGTTGTCTGGCGGAAACGCACGATATATACAATCATGCAGATGCAGATCATGAGCTTCAGTTAATGTTCGAGTGAAACATCAGAACGGGGGAAAAGTGTGAGCTCTGTGACTTTAACCGTGGCGTTGTTGTTGGTGTCAGACGGGCTGGTTTGAATATTTCAGAAACTGCTGATCTCCAGGGAATTTCACACACAGTGTGGACAGTCTCTAGAGTTTACACAGAATGGTGGGCAAAACAAAAAAACATCCAGGGAGCAGGAATTTTGGTGGAAATGCCTTGTTGATGAGAGAGGCTGTAGTTAACTCGGTAGCAGTAACCACTCTTTACAACCATGGTGAGCAGAAAAGCATCTCAGAACGCACAACACGTCAAAACTTGAGATAGATGGGCTACAACAGCAGAAGACCACATGAGTTTTCTCTCCCAGAGCCATATCTCCCTGCAGTTCTCGACTGGTCTACCACTGAAACTAAGCAGGGTTGAGCCTGGTGAGTACCTGGATGGGGACCTCCTGGAGAAAACTAAGGTTGCTGCTGGAAGTGGTATTAGTGAGGCCAGCAGGGGGCGCTCACCCTGTGGACTGTGTGGGGCCACCAGTCTTTCGGATGAGACGTTAAACCGAGGTCCTGACTCTCTGTGGTCGTTAAAAATCCCGCGACACTTCTCGTAAAAAGTAGAGGTATAACCCCGGTGTCCTGGTGGGCGTTCTGGAGCACTATGGCTGTTGTCGCATCATCCAGGTGGATGCTACACACTGGTGGTGGTTGAGGAGATCCCCTCCATATTATGTAAAGCGCAATGTAACCGTAACTAAAAATCTCCTATCAGGCAAGAACTGAAATCAGAGGCTAGGCGGTGCACAGGCTGACCCAAAACTGGACAGTTGAAGATTATTGAAGAAAAATAAAATGGACGATTGAAGTACATCGTCACACCCTCATGAGTTTTGAGAAAAAAACTGATCAAACTGACTGATCACTAATAATTTGGCCATTTGATTGCTTCAGGAGTAGTGTAGTATAGAAGAAGGAATGGTTCCATGTGTGTGTGTGTGTGTGCATGCCAGTGCAGCTGTGTTCAGTCGACTCCGAGCACAGCTTTCCTCCCCAGCACAATAGCAGCTCTGTCGGTGTGTTGTTTTAAAGCCCGGGCCTCATCCTCTCTGAGTCCTTTGTGCTCCACTCGCTCACAGGAACGGCTGCGAGGTCTTAATGGCCTGGCAGATAAACGCACGCTTTTACACACACCCGAAGGAAACGGCTCCCGCTGGACGTGCCAAAGTGATCGACTTGTCATGATGAGTTAAGTTTTCCTCGCTTCTGTGTGATAACGTGATTACATCATTTGGAACATCCGCTTCATTCTTCACTTCTTTCTCTTTGCTTCTTGTTGCCTGCTGCCGTCATCGTCCTCCCACCGTCTTGTTTCAGTCAGAGATAGACGTGTTCTCCACATAAACCATGGACTTCCTGTGGGACACATACAAACCTGATCGAGACACGAGACACGAGTACCAGGAGATACAATTCTCGAAACACAATGTCTTTTTCTAGGGCACTTAAACTAATACAGGATGTTCTGAAAGTATTATTTCTCAACCAAGATTGCATGATTCTTCATTAATAAATAAGGAAAAAATGCATTTTTGCCTGACTAAGATGTCTTTCAACAAACATTTGTATCTGTACGTGCTTTTGATAGACCGGATGGTCTTTTGCTATGTACATTCCTGACATGCTTTGTGTGTGTCCGTCGAGGACTTGCTGTCTACTTGTCTCCTGTAAGGCTGCCCAAGGAAACAAACAGGACATCCTCGTGTCCAGAACAGCGTCTGATTCATCACCGATTGTATTGACGCTCTGTTTAGGTTTGATTTGACGTACTTTGCAGGACTTTTTCCTAGGAAACGGTTGCTTCTGTCACGTATCAGATCTCTCAAAATAGCCCCGATTGTAAAATCTATTCTAAGCTACCCAATGCATCTTAACTATATCTCGGTTATTAGTGATATAAACAATCTTGACACACGTTTGAGGATTCCACGATGGCAGAAGTGTGTGTACAAATGGGATGGAAGTTACAGAGACTCAAGTCTGACCTTTGTTTATAGCTAAATGTTGATTTGTTGCACTTTTATTCCACCTTCCATTTGCCAATTCCTGTAAGAACAATATATTTCTAAAACTAGCACGTTTGCCTCACACCTTCAGGGATGGGGGCTCGAATCCTTGCCGTGAACACGCTCGAAGCGTACGTGGAGCTTGCGTGTTCTCCCGGTACTTTGGGGGTTTCCTTAGGTTACTCTGGTTTCCTCCAACAGTCCATAGTCATGTGTTATAGGCTGATTAGAATTTTCCAAATTGTCCGTAGTGTTTGAATGTGTGTGCGACTGTGCGTTGTGACGGGTTGGCACCCCGTCCAGGATGTCCGCCGAGTTCCCGGGAACAGGCTCCAGACTCCATTGCAATCCTGTATAGGATAAGCGGTATGGAAAATGGATGGATGGATGGATGGATGGACTTGTACGTTAAAGAAACAAAAAAAAATTATTCATTTTTAGCCTCACTACTAATCCCAGTTTTTTTTTTAATAAACATTTTGACCCAAATCAGACATGCGCTTTTGAAAGTTACTATGCTGGAACATTAAAGTAATTTATGGCTTGCAGGCTTCACAAATGGCCAGGCGAAAGGGAAGCTGCGATGTCACTGTTTTAGGGTCTGATAGATTTAATGCTCTCACATCTGGTACTCCTGATGTGACCTTGAGAAGCTGACACGGCTGAGATCACGGTGCTTTAGGAAGCCTGCTTCAAAGCGCCCTCAGCGCTAACGATAATGGTCCTTCAAATTGGCCTTGCCTCAATGACAAAGGAGTAGAGGTTGACCAAGCCCTACACCATGGAGTGGACTGTAAACAAGTTCCTTCTGTTTGGAAAAAGTGTGCCCTAATTGCTACTTATTTGCTCTCCTGTAGACAAGAAAATAACAGTCACAGACTGGCTCAATAGGCACCCGGCCTTACGTGATAACCCACTGGTGAAGTTAGTACTCATTCAGCAGGAGTTTATTGTCTACAAAAAATGGATTAGATCTTTCAGGCTTGAGCTAGAAACAGGAAATATGATGAGGACAGGGAATTAACAGAGACCTTTTTGTTCCCTAGGAGAAAAATGATACTGTACCAGCAGTCTGTGTCACTTCTTTTCCATTCTAACACTACTGGAATGTGTGTGTCCTCCAGAGCCGGGGTTTTTCTGAGGACCTTCAGGCTCGCTTGATGGCTACTTGATGAGCTTGTGTAGAGGATAGATTATAAAGGGCTGCACTTGCCTGGAGTACACGCATCACAGCTGCACACTGTGTAAATGTTAACAGTCTAATGTTTCATGGGGATTTAAGAGACAGTTTGCATATTAACAGTTTTCCCAGTAGTGTGTTCGGGGGTGGATTTGTGTGTAGGACAGATTTCAGTCGCACATTTGTTAACCTTGCAGTGGGCCTCCAAGGCTATGTCTGGGTTATTCTCGGATTGGGGTGCTTATTTAGCCGTTATGGTTTCCTATTAAAGTCCCATCGCAACCTTGCGACAGCTTCCCGATCCAGCCGTGAGAATGATTTCAATGCGTTCTGCTTTTGTCAAAGCCATTCTTAAAGGCTATCTGGAAAAAAATAAGTAATATAAACTAAGTATGGAAACTTTTGGAAGACATTTTGCTAAAAGGTATTAATTTCCCCTATGTATGGAGACTTTTGGGACACTCTGCAGTTAAAGAGCATTTGTTAATAATGTACATAAAAAAATGCTGTGGTATAAGATTAATAAAATATAATCCACTTTGAGGTGGTCACAGCCTTCCACTTCCTGTTGGACTGTGTTGATTATTTTCCCATAACAGCATGCCCTGTCATGTTTTATTCCTTATGTGGCGAAATTTGTTGAAATTTATCATAGCACCCAAGACTAACTAACTTAACGATAATTAAGTTAGTTAGTCTGCTAGATAACTGCTAGTAAATCGGCTAGCTTTTGTCAGATTGGAGTATTTGCATAGTCAAATAAACAAATTCCAATCCATCCATCCATTTTCCATACCGCTTATCCTACACAGGGTTCTGGGGGAGCCTAGGGCCTATCCCAGGGAACTCGTGGCACAAGGCGGGGGACACCCTGGACGGGGTGCCAACCCATCGCAGGGCACAATCACACACCTACAGACAATTTGGAAATGCCAATCAGCCTACAACGCATGTCTTTGGACTGGGGGAGGAAACCGGAGTACCCGGAGCAAACCCCCCCCGAAGCACGGGGAGAACATGCGAACTAAGCAAACAGACAAATGTGCTAACCACTAAATCACAATGCTCCCTGTACCATTTTACTTATCACTAATATTAGCTAAGTTTGTTAGTTAGCTGCAGCTAAACATTTCTAGTTCCTCAAATCCACAAATAGGTTCAGTGTTGCACATTTAAATAGCCAGACATCATAAACTACTCTACTGTGTATCATTCCCTGACACAGGTGGTTTGCAGATGTATTGAAAACATCTGCATGACAATCTGATCTGAATTAGCCACTGAAAAGAAATTAACCATTAAAGATCGAAACTCTGTGTTTGAATAGTGAGTTGGTGTAGTAGTACATTTTTGGAGTGGTAGTTCGTCGCTGTAATTCACCACCAGCGGTTATTTTATGAAACTTCCTGTGGCATAGTTTTAGACCGAGCACAGGAAATCGGACCCAGGTGAAAGGACACCTCTTAAACTGTGTCTTAAACAGATAGTTGGGTTCAGTTAGGCTAATTCGGCAAAATGTTACAACAAAATCAGTGAAGAGAAGCTTAAACACATCAGAAATCCATGTGCAGGATATATCGCATATTTTCTCAGACGTCGCTTGTACATTAAAGTGCAGGTTCATTTTAAACAGATTAGCATGTGCGTATGTGTGAGTAAAACACATTCCACGATCGTTTGTCGTGGAGATTGTTTGTGTATCTTATGTAAGGGAGCAGTGGGGGGAGGTCCAGCCCTCAAACACCTCCGACCCTCTTCCCTGTGTCTTCTCTCTGCTGGAGAATTGGGGGAGGCCTTTTGTGGAGCCACTGCTTTGTTGTGATTGCCTGGTTCGGGTTACGCAATTAAAGCCTGGTAGATCAGGTATCAGCATGGTGAAAGGAGTACAACTTTTTCACACACTTCAACATTTGACCTGTTTAATGGCAGGGGACCAGCCTGAGAACAAGCCAGATCTTTAGTCCTGCATCTTGAGCATGACCCCGTTCTTCTCCTGTTGCTCAAACAAACATCCAAACAGCTTTAACGCACCAGATCCATTTATCATTGAGAAACAACGACGTTTCATCCAAAGCAGAGATGAGAAAGTTGGTCTTGCGGTCAAATGATCATGTGACACATGAGTGAGTTTCCTGTGCTTTTTTTTTGACACGGTTACATTCAGATGCAAATAAGAAGTGGTGTAGACTTTGTGAATCATGTATGAGCTTGAACTTGATTTCCTTGAGCTTAGTAATATTATTTGAAATCACTCAAAGAATCACACCCACATCTGTCCTGGTTCGTTTTCCTAAACTGGACCCAACGTAGTTCAACTTCCTAGTTTATGATTTTGTCTGTTTAAAGCCACAGCTGCAGCGTTCTCAAAACCGGTCCAGAAACAGAAGCCAAGCCTACCTTGCCCATAAAAGAAGATAAGCATCTTTATTGACCACAGATCAGTGTGTGTATTGTAACTAAAAAAAGCTAGGGAGGGCAAGATGTACTCACAGACCCTTTCCCTTTTGGAATGAGGGTGAAGCAGGATGTGTTGAGCCTTATCCAGTCTTCTTTGGCACGCGCAGCACAGGCCAGTTTCACTCAACAGAATTTGCGTTGTCTCACTGCCCCTGGCCAAGATCCGCTGAGTAAAAATGCACAAAGAAAATATACTCTGTCTGGCGCTTGAGACTAAATGTGTCCTGTGACTGACTCTTTACTGAAGTCTTTACTGGGAATATCCTAAAGACATGTGATTAATGCATCAAGACTCTTTTTTTTTTTTTTTTTTTTTTTTTTTTTTTTTTCACATTTGATCTTAAGTGGATAAGTAATGCGAATTCTTAAGTGTGGACTGGATTTGTAGGATAATATTAAAGATTTTTCTCCATGAATGTAAAGGACTTGCGGTTATCCATAAGTGCTGTACCCATTCACAGATAGACGTGCATCTCTCTGGTGCATGGTTCATTTACCTAATGTGTACAGGTTGTTTTGTCTTTCCCCAGAATCTTTGCAATCAGGAATGTGCCATTTATTTAATTGCTAAATAAACCTTTTCTGACAGTTTTAGGATCCATCGATCCATCCATTTTCTTTACTGCTTATCGTACACAGGGTTGCAGGGGAGCTTGGTGCCTATAGCATGGAAATCAGGGCATGAGGTGGGGGACAGCCCATAGCAGGGCACAATCTCACACACACACACACACTGTGGACAATATATGATGCAGTGATGCAACAGCAGCCATAGTGCACCCGCCACACACACCAGCTATTAGTGGAGAGGAGTGAGTGATGTAACCAATTCAGAGATGGGGATTATTAGGGGGCCATGATAGAGAAGGGCCCTACACTTTTACTGTAAGTGTCCTGAGATTTTTAATGACCATAGAGAGTCAGGTTTAACCTCTCAAACTAAGGACAGTGCTGTTTTTATAGTATCCCCTTCACTATATTGGGGCATTAGGCCTCACACAGACCACAGGGTGAGCACCCACTGGAAACCAGTAATACCACTTCCAGCAGCAACCTTAGTTTTCCCTAAGCGGTCTCCCATCCAGGTACTGGTCAGGCTCAACTCTGAGTAGCTTCAGTGGGATACCAGGTGAGAACTGCAGGTTGATATGGCTCTGGCAAATGCTAGTCCGTCTACAACACATGTTTTTGGACTGTTGGAAGAAACCAGAGGAAACCCCCAAGCACGGGAAGAATTAGCAAACTACGGAGGCGAGATTCGATCCCCAAACCCAGGAGGTGCAGCCCAGATACGGCCTCCTTTCTTGTTTCGTTCAACCTGTGCTAACTTGCAAAAAACAATATTCAGATGGCCCATAGTACATACTACTCGACCCGTAGCAACCGTTTGCGTTTCCATACACGCCACTGTTCAGCACACAAGGGCTTAGATCTTACAGAGCTGCTTAGAATCGACGCCTATATACTGCGTGCAGATCCGTGTGTAAAAATGCTTCAGAAACACAAGCGGTCTTGGTCTTTAGTGTGGTTCGGTGATTGACTCCATATGAGAAGTATCACTCAGTGTAGAATATGTTGAGAAAAGAAAATTTGATGGAGCGTGAAGACAAGAGAGATGGGAGACTAAGAAGGATAGCGCTTAAATATTTAAGTCTGGGAACAATTTCTGGCAAACTGTAAAAAAAAAAAAAAAAAAAAAAAAAAAAATACAGCTGTTAAACAAAACAGTAAAAATGTTAACAATGCAACAGGTAGCTAATGTTACATGCTGGCTTTCGACACAAGCTTTATCACAGGAGTCTACAAAGCAAATTCTACAGCCACTTGATTGATAGTTAGTGTTTTATTAATATTATATCATTTGTACATCTGATTTTATTGTAGAACTGCTAATCAGCTGTCTCACTTAGTAAAAGATATGCTGTATTTGGTCACGCCTCTGTATTTGGTAATGTAGGAGTGATTTCTGTCTCACAGTTCAGCAATGAAGATGATTTGCAGGAATATTTGAGGAGGCTTTGGAATGCTCTATACTGAATGCGACCAAGTATCTGGCCCATGATCATGGGAGCAGACACACCATGCAGCAAATGGGGGTGTCCCCAAACAAACCTTATTCGCATTGTTTGTGTTTTTAAATGCAGCATGGAGGACATGTTGACCTGAACTCCCACTGGCCTCTCAGAAACAACATAAAGCCAAATAAGGTCTTAGGGAATGCGCTGTTCTGTTTGAGCAGCATTATGACCGAAGTTGTGGTTTGTACTGTACCACAAATCAGTGTAGAAAAGCTGTATGATGATGTTATGCTTCTATTCTAATCAACTCTTAACAACAGTTTCCTCAATGGTTTGAAGAATCTATATGTGTCAGTGTTAAAAAACAAAAGCCTGGGAAACTTCCTGTTTCTTTCTGTTTTTTTATTACATTCTGCCGAGTGGCAAGTTTTGTATACAGAGAAATCAAGAATCAAGAGTTCCTCATCTCTTCGGAAAGTTTTTTTTTTTTTTTTTTTTTTTTTAAAATCGTACAGCCAGCAAGCTCTTGAATGACTGTTCTCGGACACTGGTGCTGTTTTTTTTTTTTTGTTTTGTTTTTTTTTAAACGTATTTATTGTGAATAAAATCATTTGTATTGATTTATTTTAACGTATTTATTCGTCAATTCGAAAATCCAGTTTGTTTGCAAAAAAACATCTGTATCCTATGAGAACTCAGTTTGCTAACGTGACCAATGATTGATAGGCTTCAAATCATGTAATAATTGGTGACGAGTTACAGCAATTTTATTTTATAACAAATCTATAAAACAAGACTGGGCCAAAGAAATGGCAGTCTATGAAAGAAGGAAGAGTTAAGTGTGTGTGTATAGATGTTGATGTGCTGAAATGCCTGAGCTATATTTAGCCCCTGTTTAGTCATTTTGTCATTTTCAGCTCCCTGTGAGCTTTGCCTTTTATGGAGTTTTGTGGGTGTGGCTAAATAGAATTCATCCGTGTTGTGAATGTGCTTGGTGACTTACAGGTGATTTATCAACATATGCATCAATTGAGTATTGACAATTTTCAATCTGGCAGGAATTTTGAGTTCGATTTGGCTTCCGAAAACATTTACACACAAATTTACTAAAAGATTGATAAATGAGGCACAATGTGTGTACGTGTGAGTCATCCATGACCACAACAACTGACTCTTTCATTCGGTGATTATTCCACTTTTAATTTGTTTTTGTTCTACTCTACACACTGAGGTTGATCTTTCCCCGTTATTGAACACAAGTCTTCTTTTGTTTTCCTTTCTTCGCACTTGTCACAGAACACCAAAACCATGGTCCAGTGCATGGGAAAAGTTGCGATGATGAGTAAGTTCTACAGTAGCGACATGGCTGTAATTTTTTTCTTTTTCTAAAAATCGTAATACATTTAAATGATTTAGAGCAAGACCGGAATTTATTAATGTTTACAATCATGGAAATTTGCACCAACATAACGATTCACCAGATGCTAACCCTCAAATCTTCGGTTTAACAGTCACTAAAAATTTTCCTATTTTAAATAGATATTTGGTATTTTATATAAATTTCTTTCCAGTACAGAGTTATGTGACTATTGCAGTTTTGTATTTTGAATATTGCAGTAAAAATCTAAGTCAATATGAGTGAAAAATCATGTCCTATCGTGTCCTATCATGAATTATGAAAAGCCTTGGGACCATTCTGGTAGCACAACAAACACAAGACTTGTCCATGTACTTTAAAATCATTCATTTTTTTGTTTTGAAATTAAAAAAAAAAAAAAAAAAAGTTAGCGACCATTAAAACTTTTTAAAAAATTGAAAAAGATTTTATTTCTCTTTGGCTAGTTTTTTTTTTTTTTTTTTAAATAATTTCAACTGTGAACAAATAGTTTCATTTCAAACTTATTTTCTCATTTGTATGATTTTTTTTTAATGAATAGTAATGAACAATGATAATGAATCATATCTAGTGCACTTGTCCTTGTTCTTCCCAGTCTATTATTCAGTATATGCTGTTTGAATGTCAGAAGGGAATGGCGCTTTGTTAAACCATTACAGTCTCTCTTTTCATCGACTGAGCTGACATCAAACAACAGAAGCCAGTTTTGTCCCTGATGTGGCTTTCGTCACTCTATTGTGGAGCCAAGCAGCGTTTTTTTTAGGTAGTTGATTCGGAGTTTTTCTTTTGACACGCTGAGATCAGACCTCATAAAAAGTCGTCTCTATACAAACAATCTTTCACTTAAATGTGGGATTCTCATTCCCATCTCCTAAGTCCAATCTTTGGTGCACAATACAAGATTTGATTGTAGGAAGGTCAAGTCTCTTTACTGAAATTAGGTTATGGGTCATCACTTATACAGGCCTTGCTGTGTCCCAAATGAACCTTCATAAGCAAAGGCAAAGTGAATTTTTATAGAGTGAATCTCTACTAAAGTGAATTTTTAATTGGGTACATCTTTTCTGTGAAATAAATTCCCCAGGACAGATTTATTTTTTGAACATATTCCAACGTTTTATATATAATTTAAATAACAATGAAAATGTGAACAGTAATGGTTTGGCTATTTATTGAAGCCATTGAACTTTTTAATCCCTGAACGTTCCACTGTCAGGACACATATTTATTAAAATTGTAATTAGATTCAAGTTGACATTTTTTGCAGGCTTACTTTCTTTTAAAGCTCTTGAGGTTTGGAATAAACCCATTCAATTCACGTGACCAGTCATAGAGGCTAACAAGTATAAGAACTTTGTAATAAATAGAATAAATTTGATAATGGTGGGTTATGGTTTCCACCACTGTAACTAAATTTTAAAAATATGGGCTTCCCTGGAATACACTTTGAGAGACATTGGCCTAGATTATTACTTTTCCAATTGTACATGGCCTTCTGTGTGGATGAGGTTCGTTGGGACACCACGTAGCCTTTAAGACATCACTGGACTTCATCGGAATGAACTGCTAATGCCAAAGAAAAAGCAAAGACACATGGAACCTTCTTGCAATTTGGCAACCATGCCACCATGATGGTTTGAAATCTGGACACTGTTGCTTCAGAATCCAATGTTTATATTGTGGTCTGGACTGGCCAGCTAAATCTTTTGAATTCGACACCACAGCCCTCTAATGTTCCACGGAGCTTTGAATCGTGAGAGGAACCATGCAATTTCTCTCTATGTGCATGACCGATAAAACACAATATTTCCATTTCTTGCTGTGCCTGGTTTTAGTCCTTGAGTGCTTTAACTAATCAGCCTGTGTAAAATCCTTTGCAGAATTCTTACCCTCTGGCTGCTCGCCTCTCAACCTGCATTGTTATGACAAAAGGCAAAGGAGAATAATTCTAGATCAGACAAAGATCTGATCTTTATCTCTTATCTACAAATCCTATTATTGACCAAAAGAGACGTAGACAAAAACTAGGGTCATTTAAGCCCTCTAATTCAGTTTCAGGCTCACAAATGGCCACTTGAGTGGCCGTGAGTGGCCAGGCTCTAGCAACCAAAGGTACAAGCACATGTATAAACCTTACTCCTAAATTAAAGCCATTTAGCCATTTTTATAGCACTGTCATTGAACATCCCTCTGTACATAGTTCTACAAGGGTGGACAAATCATAAATATAGTAGCTAGCATACCAGGCAACTAAAAGCAATAATGTGGTGCCCAGGCCCATGCTTTGGTTTTCCCACAAACTGACAAGACTAAAAAGTGCTAAAGTAATGTAATAATGTATGGCCAGCTAGTTAAGTTCATAATTACAGACTAGTGAAGTGCATAAATACAGACTAAGGGAAATGAACCAGTACATGATCATCATGTTTGTGCCCTCTACAAAATATCAGCAAGTTGTTAAAAATGTTTAACGCTGATTAATTCACCTAGTAAAATCATTGCACCATCAGTGAGATCGCTTCAGTTGGTGTGTGTAGTGCAGCAGGTGATGGGATTCAAGTAGCTTGTGCCATAGTTACAGCATTGAGGTGTGTTGCTTCAATGTGAAGAGAATTACGTTTAAACATAGCTAAATCCATCCATCCATCCATTTTCCATACCATTTATGCTACACAGGGTCACGTGGGAGGTCTGGGGCCTATCCCAGGGAGCTCAGGGCACAGGGTGGGGGACACCATGGACAGGGTGCCAGCTCATCTCAGGGCACATTCGCACACTATGGACAAGTGTGTCTTTGAGTGTGTCTTTCAGCAGACGTTGTAAACTCTGGTCATTAAACACGGTGTGTCTGAGATCTAAACGTGATTTCAAGCCGAGCCAAAAGACCAGAACATATTGTTTTTACTTGTCACTCATCGCTGAGGTGGAGTTATTTAAAGATTTACGAGCTTGCTGATCAAACTTTATTCAGAATTCTCTCTGACGCATGTAGTTCCAGTAGCACGGTAATTTTTTCCTAAAGATCAGCCCATGAAAATGATTCATGTAAGCTTTCATAAAAGACAGTTTACAGTAGAAATGGAATTAAAAAAAAAGAAAAATCGTAGAGTCTCTACCAGTGGAACAATGTATGTGTGTGTATGTAGTTGCTCTTGTTTAGATGACCCCTTTTCGATAACCTGTTCCGGTCATGGCCTTTGGCACTGTGTCAGCAGGTTAGTGTGTTTTGGGCGGATGAGTTTGAATGGAGCAAGGAGGCTGTTGTTGATGGGGGGTGTCAATGACTCTTTCAACAATAAACACCATTTGTTTCTTTACCCTTGAGAGATCTGTTACATGCTGGGGCACTCTGCATGAATCTCTCATTCCCCTCCTCCTATCGCCACCTGCACTTTATCATAAATAACCAACAGGCTAGAGATAGGATAAGCATGTTTATGCTTTACTACAGCGCAGTGGTATAAACCATTCGCTGTTCTCGAATCTGATTGGTCGGAAGATTTTCTGTAACAGCAGCATTGACAATAGTGCAGACTTCAAAGCAAGCACAGGTTCACATTAATACGTTTGTTCTAATGTTATCATTTATATAGTAACAACTAATTTACAGGGACTTGTATGGTGGACGCACCACATTATCCATACATCCATCCATTTTCCATACCGCTTATCGTACACAGGGTTGTGGGGAGCGTGGAGCCTATCCCAGGGAACTCGGGGCACAAGGCGGGGGACACCCTGGACGGGGTGCCAACGCATCGCAAGGTACAATCGCACACCTATTCACACATTATGGACAATTTAGACATTCCAGAGAACCCTGAGGAAACCCCCGAAGCACAAACCCAAACTCCGCGCACACAGGGCACAGGCTCGATTCAAACCCCCAACCCCGGAGGTGTGAGGCAACAGTGTTAACTACTAGGCCACCATGCCCCTGCCACATGCAATCATTGGCATGGTGACATTTTTCTGTAAGGAGATGTTAATTTACCATCTACAGAAGGAGTCTCAAGTGTCAGTGTTTTGTAACGTCAATAAGTTTTCCGGACTTTGACGACTTTGGCAACGGTTTTGCAGTTTCCTGGTAGTATGACACGCTGCGGGTTTCTTCTGTTTTTGTCACATTAACAATTTTTCAATTGTTTTATTCCGTACTTATGAGATGCTTGTTGATTTTCATACGTCGACTGTAGCATCATGAGAAACTAGAAGCATCTGCAGTTTGACCTCTGCAAATCGAATATTATCCATCCATGAAAAGTAAGGCAAGAATAAAACTGTGGTAATGTTATCTGATTGCTCATTACTAATTACTAATATAATGTGAGTTTGGTTGGAATAAATACTCACAATCACTTCCACAGTGATCTACAATAACTACTTAATTAAATGCTTGCTTTGTGCAAGCGCTGTTGTTGTTGAGATGAACAAGGGCCTGCTTTGTTTTTTTAGACGAGCAGATCAGCGTAGTCGAGGCCACCTTAGGCCGGGGATGATCTCATGCGACAGGATGCTAAATTGAGGTCACAGGCCCTGAGGTCGGGGAGGGAGGGTGGACTGTGTTGATCTCAAAGAGGATAGAAACATTTCTGTGAGGTTGTCTGCATAGTTACAAGACTGTGTGGGCTGACACTTGTCTGTTTGCTGTCTTTCAGAGCTCGATGAACCTTCCTCCGGACAAAGCACGCCTCCTCCGCCAGTACGACAATGAGAAGAAGTGGGACCTCATCTGTGACCAGGTGTAATGTTTATTTTGACTTGTGCTACCTTTGTCGCTATATTCTTTAGTCAAAACAATCTAGTCAGTGCTTGCTTAGACACCAAAACAAGCAAAAACAGATTTATAAGTCTAGTGCATAATCCATATAAAGGTCTATGTGTATTGTGCCAGGCCATTTCCCAAGCTGCATTTGGCATCATAAAACCACAGGATTGCATCGGATCACAGCATCTTATGAAACTTAAATAGGTTATAGTGAATGAGGCAAGAAGGCAGTGGTTCTCAACCTTTTGTAACTAAAGCCCCCCCAAGCATCCCCTATCATGTGAAACGCCCT